>OMLB01061785.1:0-12059 GCA_900302555.1 Myripristis jacobus
AGGAGTTCCCTTCTTGGATTGATCAGGAGAGGCATGGAGCACTGGCTATTTTTAAAGTACAGTAGTGCACACAGATACACAAACACATACATACACACTTATGCATACACACAAGCCTTTTTTTTTCAGTTGTTACACGCACATCCTAGTAGGTGCTGAATTGAAAGAAACCCAGTAGTGAAGTTCAGTAAAGTTTTAAAACTTTCTACATGGTAGGTAATTTATTTACTATTTGACAAACAATAAATAAATTGCCTGCCATGTAGAAGAGTGTACAGGTTTACTATATGAAAGTGCAACCCCCATATCATCAAATGTCACTTATGTTACTTTTAAGGAAATTGTCTGTACTGCATTTAGTTTATCTAAGCACCTATTCTGACACATTATATCATCCTGATTTAACAAACAAGTTGTCACTGTGTGGAACAATCATTTTTTTTAACACATCTGATTTAACTGTCTGCGTCTCATTGACAGTCATCTGATCGGCAACCAGCGCTGAGCAACTTACTCAATCATATTCATACAAGTTTTTAAAGTTCCCCCACCATAAAAATATCATCTTGCTCTTTCTGAACATGCCGGATTACGCTGGCTAGTTATGATTTATATTCATGCATGTTTACCATGCCTACTGCTATTTCTGTGCTGTGGTTCTTATGATTCACTGTGCAAGGGGATTACTGCTCCCAGAGAGATTCCTCATGCTCAGAGGATTCCTTGAGGAGCTCCCTCAAAGAGTAGAGTTGATGATGATGGTCATGGAAGCACAATTTTGTCAATATATCATGCTTTCTTGAGTATAGCAGTAGCATCTTGAATATACCAACTGCATGTCTGCACATTAGCATATGGCTTTGATGTGTAATTGATGTTGTTCTTGAGAGGCAAGTTTGTTATCCATGGTGTTAGCTACAGAGCCAATGAAGCAAATGAAGAAAAGCAAGACTTTGCAAAATAATGGTCAATGTCAGTTGCCATAGGGCCATTGTAACAAGATAGTGATCTGTCAGCCCCAGCCAGGATTTTTACCAATTAGATCTTATTCACGCACTAAAAATTTAAGTTTGGCTAGATGAAACTATGGGGGCAGTACACACTATGCGCTCATATGTCACACTACACCCATAACAAATGGCAGCCAATCTGCCAACCAAACTGTTCGCTTTATGACTCACTCTTAGCTCATCACTTACTAACAGTCCAAGTTGGTCTATTTAGTACATGTTGAGCATTAGTAATGAGGTTGGGTTAGCGCAAGAGGGACTGGAACAGTATGATGCCAGAAATTTTGGGACATGTCAGTGCACCCCAATTACAATGATCAGTAGAAGTCACAGACCTAAAATTTCCTCTGCCAGTTAACAGTAAAGGACAGAGAGTTTCATCTGTTTCTATAAAACATATTGTTTCTTTGATTTGCATATTTGTGTAATTTATGATGTTACATGGAGAAGCAAAGTGTCACATATGGAGTCATGGATAAGTAGACTTAAAAGGAAAATGACAAAGACATTAAATTTTGCTAACATAGTGACTTAATTTAACTTAGCATGCATACAACGAAAAAATGGAGAGTGAATGAAAATTTTATGTGTTATTGCCTTGGTAATTTAATATCCCACCCCAACTGTGCTCACACGCGACTGTGATGTTAGAAAGAGAAACCCATCTGCTGTATATGTGTCAACTTTTTCTCTCACAAACGTAATTTCCACCTTCTTACTAATCTGTATGGTAGCATAGACATTTATTCATTCATACATGTTATTGATCTTGCTCTAACTATATGTTTCTACCTGTCTTTCCCCTTTTTTCTTTTTTCTTTTTTCTTTTTTCACCCCTCTTTCCCAGGCTACTTTCCCAGCCCTCTACCAGTCTCTGTGTTTGAGTGACTCAGAACTTTGGCTGTCCTTCTCACAGAGCTCGCACTGTGAACAGGAAATCCCATCCACCATTGCCAAGAAGATTACTCCCTTCCAGCAGGTCAGCTTTCAATCAACTACCAACCATTTGATCAGCCAAACTGAACAGCTTGCATAGTTTGGCTGTGGCATGAAAACCCAGCTATTGTATTTTTAAGTTATTTTAGTATTTATTTACACTGGATTTCAAATGTCTACTCACATTTTTTTCTTAATTTTATTTTAAACAATATTTTTTATCACCAAATCAAGATGGCAGTAGGTTAAAAATATAAAACCAAAAAACATTTTCTTTATGTCTGTGCACACACTGTTTAAAAATGTGAGGTTATAGCTGTGCTAAGATTAAAATTGTCTCATTTGAAAGCAAACACAAAGACGAAGCAGATGAAGAAGCCATTTCTCCCCTTCTTTAAGTAAATCAAGAATATCTACTCCACTGGTTGGTGGACTTACTTAATACCTGCAGGCTGTCCAGTAGTCCTAAATAAAGAGACCTGTCCATACATTTAGATATCTAAAAAATGCAATTTCCACTGTCGTGTTTCAAATTTGGTAGTGGGGCAGCATTTCAGAATGGCTGGTAACTTTTAAATCCAGTAGTCATAATGGCTGGTAATATAATAAGTAAATATCAAACCCTGTCATTTACTTAAGTTCTATACTTAAGTACAAATTTGGGATACTTAGAGTATCTCTATTTTCTCCTCTTTTATATTTGCAGATTGAGACTAACAATACAAAATACAATCAATAAATACATTATGATATTATATTAATAATGCTTTACTGGTCTTGTTTTATTCTGATCTCAAAATGCTCCAAAAGGTTTCACCTTTTTCACTTTTCTAGTTTGCAGGTCTATACTTACTGCCTTAGGCATTTACTTGATGCATTGTGTTTTCTGAGAATGTCATGATGGTCTGATTTTATAATTTTACTTTGAAATCTGGCTATTTGGAAATGTGAAATTCTCTGTCTCTCTGTCTGTCTCTCTTCACAGGTATTATTGATTCAGGCAATCAGGCCAGACAGACTGCAGAGCGCCATGGCAGCCTTCGCCTCTCAGGCCTTGGGTAAGTGTATGCATGTCTGTTTTTCCACATAAAGAGTCACAGTCATAGACACAAAAGCTGCTTTCTCCCTTGCTCTCTCTGCATTTTGAATCATATCATCACAGATCTTTTACTTTGGGAATGTGAGGCAAAAGAGGTCAAACATCACCACACAAAGTTTCCTTGTTTCCATGTCACTGTAGTTGTTCCTTCAGCACTAGCAATTTCATTAGTGTCTTCTATCATTCTATTTTCTTGCATTTTCACAACACACACACACACACACATACACACACAATAATATAACAATCACGCAAATCTGTGGACACAAAAACAAAGTTGGCTGAACAATAAATTCATGACTTTATCACACAAATGCTACTCAGGCTATACAGAGTTCATGGATTTTTTTTTTCTTTTGTAATTCTAAGTATTTAGTTTTGGGTAGGATTTCCCAAGGATATGAGAAGCCCCCACAGACTTTTACTTGAAATAAGGATGACACACGGATTCATTTGCTCTTCAGCAGAAACACACCTACACACACAGTCCCATATGGCTTCTGTCGGTCCATGAATGAAGTAGGCTGAATGTGCAATGGCAGAAAAACTGAGGTGATTAATATACACTCATTACTCCTAATTTGTCACAATCTCATACGTCACCCACATCCTTACACACAAGATTCCCTCTCACACGTGTGCATGATGTGCAGTGCTGAAGTATGTGTGGTGATTTCTCTTCATTAGCTCAGCAGGTTTGTGGAGCAAGGACAGAGAGGTATGATTGGTTGATTAGCCCCATGTTGTGAGAGCAGATCGGCTCTCAGTCATTACAGTCACAGATCTCTCTCTCTCTCTCGCTCACTCTCTTCTTCTGTTACTTTATTTTCCTTTACCTTTACCTTGACGCTGTGTGATTTCCAATTTGCCCTCCTTGTCCTTGCAAATACCAGGAAATCAGTAGTGGGCTCACACACTGCTTCAGTAATAACGCTGGCAAAATTCACTTTTCCACCTCTTTGAAGTGTCTATCAATGAGGCATATCAACCCGTAACAACTTTAAGGTTCCCAATGCAGAATTGGGAGGTTGATTGACATGGGGATGATTCAGGACAGTTTCATACCTAATCGTCTGTTTGCATGGTCCAGACTAACAAGTTGTTTGTTACTTTGTTCATTTGGTTCGGCTGACTTTAACATGGCTCAAATAAAGTGTTGGTGCGATCACCTTTCTCATTTCAAATGAACCGTTCCAAAGTTTGCCTGGAACTGGGGGCACTGTCAATGCACCAGAGTTCCACTGAAAGTGTGAAACCGACCTTAGACTGCAACAATCTAATTTAGTGCTTATTTTACACTTTTTCTCAGTTTAATATAAATGATCCTGATCTTTGGCAGAAATTTTTCGGAGCTCCCCAATGCCAGCAAAGTGCAGCTTAGACAGGTTGCATGTAATATACTCGCCAGAGACAAAAATACTTGATTTTATATGCTTTCTTTATTATTTTATAAACTTGTTGAGAATTAAACCATTACCATTTGTGCATAGGCAATATGGTGCCAAGTCAGTCTTAACGGCCGTGTCACACCATGTGAATTACTTGTTAAAATATTGACAAAAGCTGCATGAATACCAAACTTTAGGAAGTATTTGACAGGTATTCTCAATGCACTTTTGGAGTGTACTGTTGATCTTGAGAGCCAGAGGGTAAACAAACTCGATGGAAAAACACTGACAAATTAATCGACTGAAACTGTAAACAGATGGTTTGTTTTGCACAGAGTCAGGCAAGTGTGATGACTATTGGAAAAATCTTTATGGTGCAGGTGTGCTCCTTTAAGCCATGATCAAATTGAGTTCACACTTATCAGTAATGTGCAGAGCAAACACTCAAAAATCCAAAGGCTATAGTATTATCGATTATTTTTTCATGGAATCATTCTTGCGGACTTACATAACCTGCTCATGTCTCACGTTGTGTGTCTGCCCGCCTGCCTCTCTCTCTGTCTCTCTCTCACTCCCTCTTCTTCTTTCTTGATTTTTCATGCCTAAAAATTTCATTTGTTTTAATAAAGTGAACTGGTAGCTCCCCACTTTTGCAATTCTTAATTTGAGAGAGATTGCTCGGAATGATGAGCTCTATATTGTAACCTTACTTTTTGGTAACTCACATCATTCACATCTGCAGATATTCTGCTGTAGTGAAGGATGCGTTTTTTTCCCCTCCTTCCTATAAGCACATTCTACCTTAACACTCAAACAAAATGTCCTCAAGCAAGGCTTTTTATGATGACGTTCTGAGACATAGTGTGCTTTTCCACTTGTCATAATTCTGGTTATTTTGATGTCATCTGTTTTCATGATAGTCCTCTCCCTGTCCTCTTTTTCTGTGCTGCTTTCCATCTCCTCGCTGTGAGAATGCCACTGTTCTTGAGTAAATGCCATACACACATCTCTCTCTCTCTCTCTCTCTCTCTCTCTCTCTCTCTCTCTCTCTCTCTCTCTCTCACACTCTCTCTCTCTCTCTCATGCACACACTCTCACACGGTCATGAAGCTGCCAGAGAGTGGTTAGTTTATTGTGCCTAATGAGCCCATTCATTTAGTCCAGATAATCCTCCTAATGGCATGTTGGCTTCTGACAGCACTATCTGGGACTCTGCTAATTGGTGTCAGGTGAAAGTAATATGTAGACATTTTTGAGTGTGTATATGTGTGTTCATATGTGTGTATAAAACGAATACCCAGTCCTGTGCTCCAGTATGCTTGACACACCAGTTGATAGTGCAGAAGGCTGCCAATATGTTTTGTTGCTGTCGTTGTTGTTGTTGTTTTTGGGTTGTTGTTTTTTGTGTGGTAGGTTGTGCCTTAGGGATTTTGTGTGTTTGTCTCCATCTTTATGTCCATATGTCTCTCTATTTCATCTGTAGTACCCAAACTCCAAACCCTCAGAAATGTGAAAAGAAAAACAAAAAAGCTTACAAAACATTTTATTTATTTTTATTTCAATTGAAGATGTTATATTGTCTGTCTACTGCACTGCATTAGGCCCTCTCTCTGCCACTCCTTGCTCTTATAGCTGCTTCCCTTGATCCTCACCTTTTTCATGCCTGTGTGCCTGTTTCCCCATTTAGCTCCATCTGTCTTTCACAGCATCCTAACACCCATTTTCATTTTATGACCCCCTCCAAATCTCTTGTATCTTTGCACATAGACAGATATAGAAGGGCAGGCAGGTGGAGACAACTGAGATTGGCAGGCAGGTGAAAAAATGTGCAAAAAGGCAGACTTACAACAACAGACAACTAAATTAATGAACTTCTGAATGAAAAATCTGAAAATAAGTACGATTTAAAAAATATTTAATTCAGCTGTGAACCTCTGGTAATTATTATGAATTGTGTGCTAAGTTACCGAGGTGTCTCTCAGATCAAAATTAGATCACATACAATCCTAACAAAAAGCAGGTATATCTGGCCTAGTCTAGGTGAGGAAAATCACTGGCTTGGTTGCTCCAGTGACAAAACTCATGTGCTTGCTTAGGTAGTAATTTCAATCAGCAGAGCTCTCTTGGCAAGGCCAGTTCTGTCCGGAAAGAGCCATAGCCTGTGATTTTTGATAAAAGTGGCTGAAACTGACCAGCTCAGTATCATAAAGACTGTGTTTGGGTGAAAAGAGAGGTGGAGAGAGACTGAGTGGACATTTAGTGTGTGAAGAAGGTAAAATGAGAGAGGAGGTGAAGGGATTGGCATTTTGGGTAGTTTTACTGACTTTCTCTGGCACTTTCTCTGATCCAGGGTCAATTTGAGTAGTCAGTCAGATAGTAAGCAATCAACAGGCACAATCTCTCTATATGGATTGGAATATGTTACATCTGTTTGGAACTTTTTTTAATGTTCAGTTTGAAGAGCAGGACCATGGCCCTGTCTCCACTTGATATTAAAATGCATCTGTGGTGATCTGATGACAACTGGATAGCTCTCAGTCTTTCTGTTCAAATGCGTCTCTGTATGAGTCTCAACTGCCCACTTGTGATCAGATCTTACTCTCCTACTCTGTATGCAAATAAATACATATAAATTACATTTGCAGGCTGTTTTATTTTTTTAGTTGAGAGAGAGAGAGAGAAAGACAGAGAGACAGAGAGAGAGAGAGATGCATTGTCATATGCACAGTGAAACAGATGATAACACTGTTAAATGGCATTCAAAATAGAATGGCATTGAACAGGCACCAGGTATTTTACAAAAGGGAAAGAGATTTGGTGCCTTACTGTGCTTTTGGGGAAGTTGATGCAGTTGTCAACATAATAGCTGTAATTTTATTATAATTGTTCAGAATTTTTACAGATTTTTTTTTTTTTTTTTTTTTTTTTTTTTTTTTTTTTACAGAAAAATATGAGCTATGTGCTATCCCATTTGCAATAATCCTATTTTGGTTTTTGTTCCCTTTTTTCTGTTACCTTTTCTGAGGCTTTTTGTAGCATAGATAGTCGGCAAAGCAGGGTACACCCAATCAACCTATTTTTCATCTGGTGTGGGAGAAAACAAGCCACAACAATCCATTATTGGATATAGAATCTCTTCACAAAATAACATATATTTTTTATGAAAATACCTAAAGGCTGTTGTGTGGTATCCTGCACAGCCAATAAGCTCAAAAACTCCAGAACTTACATTTATGTTTAGGCAATTTACTTTAGTTGTTCACAATATTTGCAACTAAATCACTGTGCTCAAATGGGCTGTGTTGGCAAGTTTAGGTTGACTGTGATTGAAACACTGACTATAAACATGTTCTTTTTCATATCAAGGTGTTTTTCATATCTAAATGACAAGTTTGTCTTCACATGTGTCTGTGTGTGCATAAAGGAGTGATTGAGATTATATAAACATAGCACAAAAAGTAAGGAAATTTGTGTTTAGTAGATTATTTCTTTGTTGTAACAATGATTCTTGGCTATAAATCTTATACTGTTGGAAAGCCTGTTTATTTCCCTTTTAAATGATGCCACAATTGTAAGGAACATGCATTTGTGGGATGAGCAGCAGAGCTGAGTATGTGGGTTGCGCCCATGAAAATTTTGCCATATGGACAGTTTTTTCAACACTAAGGCTTTCTTTCATTTTTCAAGGATGCTTCTTATCATCTTGGTACTTAGTTTGGAATGTCCCTGCAGGAACCTTGGAAACATCACATTACTAGCGGTAGCATTCCATGCTTCCTCATAGACACCAGTCCACAGCTGTAGCTAACATTTTTTCAAAATTCACTGTCCTGTGTTGCCCTCTGGGACACTTGAAGAAGAGCAGTCATTAGGCAAAAAGGAAAAAGGCAGTGCTTAGCATAAATATGGCCGTGATTTCCAAATGCACTCATGTACCACCACCAGGGTGGGAATTACACAATTTTAGGGGCAAGGCCGTTTGGCCTTTGGTGTTGCAACTTTTTTTAGGGCATTAAGGCCACATGCCAGGGCACCAAGGCCATTGAGTAAAATGCGTGGACTTGTAATCAATGCTATGACTAAACATCATGACTTCATACAATTAAACAAAAAAAGCATCACACAAAATACAATGCGATTATACAAGTATTACCAACAACGTTTTTTGCTAGTATTCTCTCCGTTTCAGCGCACATACATGAGATCTGACGTTAACTAGTCTTTGTCAGCCAGCCAGCTTGGGCTTATCATGTTTTCTAGACACTGTGATTTCCCAAAACTGAATAAATACCACACATAGCAACACAAAACTGCTTTGCTAGTTCAATCATGTTGTAACTAGAATATCCGCTGGAAAAAATAATTGTTTCATGGACTGATAGTTATACTCCTGCCGACTTCTCAGTCATTTTTAATCTAACAGGTGCCGTGACAGTGACTCAGCAGCACAGCTGATCTTTATCTACAACCAACTTATATTAAAAGTTATATTTAAATACAGGCTACTGCTTTCCAGTGTTGGCGCCAGAACAAAGATCTATCTTTTCATAAACTCACCGGCAGATGTTTTATTTCAGCTGAGGGGGTGTCACTCCAATTTAACCTCAGCTCCGATTAATGTGGCTAAGCAGCAAAAGTAACAAAAGTAAGCACTAACATTAAGGCTGAACAGAGTTATATAATCACCTTTTCAGGCTACTATCAATTTACCTCTGAAATAAAGACGACAGTTTTCACAGATGTGTTGATTTATTAAATGTCCATTTCAATGTAGAGATGCAAACAAATTGACAAATTAATTAAATCAATGGCCTAGGCTACTCATAAAGACTAAACAAATTAATAATGATTAATAGGCTAATTAATAACTGATAACATTAACACATTAATAACAAGATCAAAGTTACAGCCTGCACATCTCCGTGGAAAATCTTCCAGGTGCTGTAAGAGGTTCTGAATCTGCCTCAGCAAGTACTGTCCGTGGAAAATCTTCCTGGTACTGTCCGTGGTGCTGAATCTTCTGAGGCATTTCATTCTCTTTATTATAAAAATTAAATCTCCATAAAATTCACGGAGGATCTTGTTTAGCTTTTCTTTACTTACAGCTGAGAAATCAGCTGTTTGCCCGGTGTTTGTCAGGTAGTCTTGTAGACATTTGACGGCCCAAGATGTTGACCAGACCATACTGGCTTCATTTCTTGACCTCTCCAGCTGATCCAGCTCTTTACTCGTCACTCTCGCGTATCTCTCCTTTTTCTTTTCTTTCTTGTCTTCCTCGTTCAGCCATTAATCCAAACTTAGGTCGCCAAAGAAATCAAAATTGACAACAAAACCCATTATGCAGGCTAACAAAGTTGACAGCGGCTTTTGATGTGGGTTTCAGTGAAACGTTTCGTGTTACCATGGAAACCACACAGACTCGGGCAATATGATATATGCGGAGTAATATTTTCAGTGATGAGGTATTATTCATTTGAGCACGGCTAGCCATGCTGTCATGCTCATTTGAGCACATTCTAAATGTCTGATTGACCAATCAGATTGCTCGGTTGGATCTATGTGTTGTATAATGGTTGTGCACGCATGCAAAACATTGCTTTGCTTCAAAGCCACCAACATGAGCAGAAATTCAATTCATTTTGGGTCGGGATTCACTTTTTTTCCCCTCAGGATATTCTTGCATCCATGATAACCTTGAGAGATTGACTGCTTGGGGCACATCGGCCAAATTGGCCATGAGGGGTACAATTAATTTCAGGGCACTATGGCCAGAGCGAGGAGCAACGACGGCCAAAAAGTCGCCGCCAAAAAAGTCCCTGCTCTAAGAGTCATGCTTTCCAGAAGCACAGGAACTTGGGGGTGGGTGCTGAGCATTTCTGATCAGTTTAATTAAGAACGTTTAATTAAGAACGTTTAATGAACATTTAGTCCTCTACCATGTCAAAGACATCGTCAGTGTGGCAGCATTTTACCAAAATAGATGGAAAAAAAGTCGAATGCAAACTTTGCAAACAACAGTTTGCGTATCACAGCTCAACAACCAACATGGCATATCACCTAAAAACGGTAAGCTAACATGTCTGCGTTAGGTTGCACAATGGACACAGTGGACAGCGACACAGAGAACATGGTTGATTATTGATTGCGTGAGGCGGCGATTTGCAGTTAATCGCGCTGCACCCATGAACACCCATACCGTACTGAAGCACACCTCCTCCAACCGTGCCAGAGCGGAGGAAGTGTACTGTACTGAAGCACAAAACGGAGCACTCACACTAGTCAAGTAATCTGGATTTTGGTTTCAAATGTGCTTGGGCACGGTACAAATGGGCTAAGTGAGTGGGCCCTTAGTGTCTAACCCTGACCCTTGCCCACCAATCCCTTTCATATTCCTAACACCACCCCGCCTCTCAGGTGTTCTTTCATTCTCTCCTCTTTCTCCCTCTGTTTAGTGTGCTTGATTAAGTGGGAAGATTATTACATTTCACACTCCTTGATTCCCTTCTGTAGCTGCTTCCCCTCTTTTCCGCTTCCCACTTTCTCCTCTTCTTGACAATTTCTAAACTTTAACTCGAGATTAGATAGATAGATTTACTTTATTGATCCCAAACTGGGAAATTCCCACCAAACTGGGAAATTCCCAACATCCCATATGCTGAGGGTAGACTGTCCTTCAACTGGAAAGGCAGTCAACCCATGAAGTGCCCTTGAGTGAGGCAGTTAACTTCTACCACCTCCAAGGTCTTTCTTCTAAGGTAGAGTTTAGTTGGCCTGTGTTTTTATATTTAGAGAGAGAGAAAGTGAGAGAAAGAGTGAGAGAGAGAGAGAGAGAGAGAGAGAGATTTTTATTTTTTATTTTTTATTTTTTGGTATGTGTGTGTCAGTGTCTACAGTAACGCCTTGGCTACATTGAAAATTTCCAGAGCGGGTACTGCAACACTACACTTCCACTATAATCTATAGAACTTGCTACACCAGGCATGAGAGCAGCGCATAACTGGTGTGTATGTGCCGTGTAGATCCACTCTACAAATGTAAAACGTAAAAATAGTTGTTTATACATAGTTTGTACCGCCCATTTACACAGAAATGGGCCATGAAGTGTCGATGTTGTAAACTGCTTTGATCACCATGCCAGCATTTGTTTTGATCGCCCTGAAAGCATTTATTTTGCCAGTACCAGCTGACAGTCACTTAGTAACTCTGTTTCTTACAGAGCCTGCTGTGGTCTATAGATATTAATTTACTCATGTCACATATTGTATATATCTTAAAGAGACTGACGCGCTACCTACTGCGCCAACGAGGCCTGCGACGCCCTTGTTTCCTATGGGAAAAAAAACGATCCATAAGCAACTGATTGGTGTCTTTGCTGTCTCCAAATACTGAGTTGAGCACGGATTGCAGAGATTGTTTTTAAAGATTTCAGTTCTGATAGTATCGTCATTATGGTCTTAATATCGACATAGGAAAAAACAATGGAGGATCAACTCTTCAATCCGCTGTACGCGATCCCATCGCCAGTCGGCAAAAGCCTACCTTCAACGCTGGTGACATATGTTTGTAGACATTGTCATTGATGACTTTGGGGTTTGTTACTTGAGGTTGTTGGTTATTGTTTCTTGA
>OMLB01061788.1:0-12008 GCA_900302555.1 Myripristis jacobus
GTTAATAAGCAGTTAATTGGTTTGAGCAACTTAGCTAGAAATTAGTAAAAAAAAAAAAAGAAAAAGAAACAACAATTATATCAAAATATTGGGAGGATGTCCAGGAAACTGTATCTAGTATTAATATTATTATTATTATTATTACCATTATTATTATTATTATTATTATTATTATATATGTTTTTCAGGTCATTTCTTTTTATTGTGATGTTTGGTTGTAGGTCTTTTTTTCTAATTTTCAGGACATTTTGTTGTTTCTTTTTTATTGCAGGTCATTTCCTTGTTTTCATTCATTCACACATTTATTTATTTATTTACTTTTTTGTGTGTGTTTTTTGGGTGTGCTATTTTTCAGGTAGTTTTCTTGTTATTAACTAATTTTGTAACTTAAACAAATTCTTTGCTATTTTTGGGGTCATTTCTTGTTCAGTTGCTCATTGCTTTTTTCCCATATTCTTGAAAGAAATCAAGTGAATCTGCTCAGGGTTCAAAGGTTTAATCCCACAGAAAAGACAAAAGGCACACAACTCTTCTCCCTCATATTTTTTTATTGGTCACCATGAAATGTTTTCGCCTTCATCAGGGTGTTACGCAGGGTTAATCCACATTTCCTTAAATAATGCAGTTACATCAAAACAGACAGTGTTTACCAAGTTAGTTAATTTAAGTACCAAATTGTAAATATAATTTTAAATACCACTTTAAATGCCATTTTCAATACATATCTTACATTTCTTTTTAATTCAAATGCACAATTTTATTTTGAAGGGAAAAAAATTATCACAGAAGATCTCAAAGAAAATCAAAACCCTAAAACACTAAAAATATTATTTCATATTTCATAATTACACTAGAAAAGGAGCATCTCCTGAAGAAAATGCATGTGATTGCTGTCCGTTGACAGGCTGATTAGTTTGTACTGTAGTTTCTACACAGTGACTGACTTTATAAATACAATGTAATTATTTTAAATACATATTTATTATTAAAAATAACTATAAACGTATAAGGCATGTGCATTGGCATAAGCATAAAATTTGTAGGAGATAGGTGGCAAAAAAGTCTAAAAATCCTTTTGTGAATTTACACACATCTACACGCATAATTTCATTCAACCAACACAAAGCTTTCGATATATGAGCGGTATGTGTCGGTTGAACGTTTTTAAAGTTACAGACCAGCAAAAAAACATATGAAAAAAAATTAATATGAAGCATGCAAGAGCACTAATTATATGAATAACCCTGAAAAAATACATATTTCATCCTGTAATTAAACAAGTAGAAACACCATGACCGTGTTGACCGTGTGTGCACCCTGTTCTCGTTGCAGGAGGATGTCATTAACACTCAGTGTGGATACGACATTCGAGCGAAAACGGTGAGTTGCGTTAGTTTACTCAACTTTCTAACAGACGCTGAGGCCTTCATCCGAGACTAAACTAGTACCAAAACCAGGTGGAGTGCAATATACCATCAAACACCTCTAGGAAAATCAGTAAAATTGCTCTTGATTAGCTCATTTGGCTGCATGAGGTCATCAGAGACCCCGCCCTTGGCACAATATTGCTCTTTCAGTCCATTTACAATCCCCTCTCTTCAGAGTTACAGCAGCTGGCTGTCCTGCTTTCGGCCTGTGTGCTATTACTCATGCTGAAGCAATGCTGGGGAAGAAGAAACTCCTCCCCTGTCATTTGCTTTGGCCTTACTCCACAGTAGTGTAATTTAAGGAAAGGCTGTGTTTATTTTCTCGGTTTGAAAAGTGCGGAAAATGCCAAATTCTACAATATGTGACTGTTTTAACAGGGTTCAGGAAAATAATGAACCGGTGTGTGTGTGTCAACATTTGGGTAACAAGATGACTCCGGGGAGATTTATTGTATAGGGATTAGAGGAGACCACAGAGTGATTGTGAGAATTATGTGCTACCATTACAAAATAATGTTGCAAACCCACACAACTGACCTCCAATATGATTTAGATACTTGAAAACTTCAAAATGTTTAACAGAATTATCCAAGTGAAAGCCATGATATTTCACAGAAAATAAAGGTGAATGTGTGTTTTCCTCCTGCGTTGTCACATGTGTTGATTAGGACTCTGAGCAGAGGACTTTCATCTATATCAAAGGCTGTGTCCCTCAGTTTGAGAAGTGGCTCCAGGACAACCTGACTGTGGTGGCAGGCATCTTTATTGGGATTGCTTTACTACAGGTGAAATATTTACTCCTAGGTCTATTGACTATTATTTTAACCTTGACCTATCTAACATCAAGGTTTTCCGTGTGCTTTCCAGATTTTTGGGATCTGTTTAGCACAGAATCTCGTGAGCGACATTGAAGCAGTGAGAGAGAGTTGGTAAGTGGCAAGAATTCACTAATTCAAGGACACTCTCACACAGGTGTAGCTGCCTTCTTGATGTTTCAAAAGTCAGATTTAGTATGGATTAAAATGAACATGTAAGTCTTCATTTTATCATGTATTTTTATTTTAAAGGAAAACTCCAATGCAAAATACTCTTTTTCCGACTTACCCAGAATGAGACAAGATGTTTTCATTTTCACCTTTGCACGTCCAGTGGTTCGGTTCCTATGGGTAGCATTTTGTGTTAGCTTAGCATAAAGACTTGAAGTCTATGGGAGTCATTAGCCTAGCTCTGTCAAAGTGGAAAAAATAAACCTAACAGCAGCTCTGAAGCTGTCTTATTCACACAAGGTATCGTATATTTGAAATACACATCTGGCAGGAGAAGTTAGATAGAAGTATAACCACTGAACACATTTATACTTCTGTCTATCGCAGTGATCCATGTACTGCTGAAGGTGTAAGTAGATCCAGCATAAATTAACTTCTCTGAGAATGACTTTTTTTTTTAATCCAAAGATGTGTATTTCAACTGCAAATGATACACTGTGTCAATTAGCCAGCCTTGAAGTTGCTGTAAGGTTTCATTCATTAACTTTGATGGAGCTAGGCTAATGACTCCCATAGACTTCAAGTCTTCTACCATCTAACTTCTCCTCCCAGATGTGTATTTCAAATATACGATACCTTGTGTGAATAAGACAGCTTCAGAGCTGCTGTTAGGTTTATTTTTTCCACTTTGACAGAGCTAGGCTAATGACTCCCATAGACTTCAAGTCTTTATGCTAAGCTAACACAAAATGCTACCCATAGGAACCAAACCACTGGACGTACAGAGGTTAAAATGGTGTCAAACATGGAGAAAAAAAGTCTTCCTTTGAATGCTACCTGTTGTTAACCTAACTCTTGTCTTGTGCAGTTTGTTTACTTAAGACCTCCTGCGGCATCTCAGAAAGCAAGAAGGATGTACCAGGTATGCCCTGTTTGATTTCAGCATCAGCATTACAGTATATGGATTTTTTTTCTTCCTTGAAATGTGTCAGTATTAAAATGCCTCGTCCTGCAGGCCTCTCCAGTTTGGACGCCAAAATTGAAGGAGGATAAAGTCATCATCTGAAGTGTCCAGAATGAAGAGGCTCACTCCTGTGTACATAGTAATTTTGTAATAGTTATTTGTGGTTCCTTTTTTGAACGAGGTACAACCTCAGAGACGTCTCTTGGCTTATCAGTGTTGTGCAACTCCTTTGCAGTCTGATCAGCAATGACAGTAGAGCTACAGCATCTCAGAGGTAAAGAGTGAGTTCTGCAGATGAGTCTGATAAAGGATGATTAGCAAGCTGAGCAGGAAGTTTTAACTTGCAGACAGGAACTGAGTGAGCAGGCTTTGTGTCGTCTCCGAGGCGGTGCTTCGTTCAGAATAGGCCCCCGGATTTTCTATGTCTCACATGCAGTTTTTAATACCGCATGTAAGGATTGTGTACAAAGGTTAAGTGATTCTGAAAATGCACTGCATGCCTATTGTCTGTTGGTAGGACATTGGCTCTCTAACTGTATTTCATTAATGTTAAGTATTTTAAAGTATTTGTAAGATAGACACTAGTATAGAGTGAGTTGGCTGGGTAGCACTTTGTGGAATGTTTAATGGAAACTACTTACAAGTTACAGAGAATTGGGATTGGACTTCTTTTTATTTCCGGGCTCTTGCTCATGTCATATAAGTGGCAGTCTCAGAGAGAGGTTCCCATCCTTTATTTGTAACATGTAAGCACTGTTTTGTGTGGCTGAGGTCAGCACACTAACATCAAGTATTATAAAGGGATATAATAGACATGGTAGGAAATGCTTTGTAAACATGCAGTTTGTAAGAGTTTGTTTCAAAACGTCATAAATTGACATGGAACAATTGTGGGACCTCATCCTACAGCACTGCTTTGTGTGCCACTACAGCTCTCCAAGTCAGACACCAACAGTATGCAGCCATAAGCACCTTAGTCTCTGTACCTGAGGGATGTAGCTAACTACAGTCACGCAAATTTTGTAGCGGGGGTTTTTAGCTGGAAGATATTTAGGAGATTTCTGGCATCGATGCCCATGATAACACAGTCGAGCAAATGTCCGGTGAAGCGGGCACTTTCCTGAAAACTTACAAACTGCATCTGTAACCTCTCGACATAGGCTTAAAAATTTTTTTCTGTTCGATTTTGAGCTTGTCCGAAAGCACTTAGGCGAGCAATGTGTGTTTTTGCACATTCTAAGTGGTGTGCCGCTCCTTGCACATTATTTCACTTCATCTTACTGTCATTGTGTTGATTCATTTTCCTTTGATGTCCTATCAATACCAGTGTGTGTTTATTTGATGGAATTTGCTTTCACAATGGTATAACTTTGTTGTTTGTGTTTGCTGTTTCCATTTTGATCTGCATGATTTTGCAGGAGAATGATCATACAAGCTATTTTTTTTTCTCTAACGCCCATTATGACATGCTGTTAATTGGTGGCACTTGCCTGGACATACCTTTCAGTTTATACTTGAAAGCAGAGCAGAAATGCTCTCTCACCAGCGTTACTTTAATGCAAACTGATTTCTCATATAGTCATAGACATCAGATCACCTAAACTGCGCAAAACATTGCCTGGAACATGTGCTAAATTTCCACGGAACACAATCAGGGCACTTTTGCATTGCCTCAAATGATAAACAGATCTTTAATGAAAAGATTTTCTTGCACTGCTGCCATATTCTACGATAATATGGTGTGTGCTAGCAGTGTGAACTCATAGCAGGGCACCCAGGCCTTTTCCTTTGCAGTGTAACGTTCTGCAGCCTTGAAAACCTGAACACCCTCACACAAACAATACTCAACAGTGCTTTTATACAAGGTGACGCCCACAACCTAAGAAATCTTTTCACCACAAAACTTACCACTAGAGCAGCAATGTCCCATCTGTTGTCAAATGTTCCTTTTCCATTGAAAGCCTCATATGACTTTGGTATTTACAGATCATATTTTTCCTTACCACACAGTGCCATACTTGTGATACTCCCATAATCCTGATTATAACTTTACTTTTGTTCAATGTGTATTCCTAATTTGTGTAAATAACTGGATAGTGAAAATTTGTAAATATATATCTTAATAAATGTGGTTCTTTCTTATACAACTGAGGAATATAAGTTTTATGTGTATGTGTGTGTACATATAGAAGTGCCTTGTGTTGTTTCTTGTTTCTTTTGTGCAGTTATTGATGACCTCAAATAATGATAATGCTTTCTGTCTTGACACAAGTGATGCACTGTTGTCAGACTTTACTTTTTCACAGGCAAATTGTATCCATCACGTGCTGATTCATCCTCCTTTGGTTAAAAGAGCAAAGCAGCAGAATGCATCTTGTCGCCGTTAGCAGGAAATAGTCCATTTTCCCATTTTACTAACATCAATAATTATTATTAATGGCGCAGCTATGGGGAAATGAAAGAGGAACTTGTTCCAGTGTCATTTTATCATTGCAAATGAATTGTAGTGAGTTACATGCTATAAAGTGTGGATTGTGTCTCACTACCTCCATCTAGTGCACATGCAGGAAGGAAATCAATAAACCTCTTTTTTTCATTTTGTCTGTGATAACATTTGACATTCATTTGCTGACAAGCCTATACAGTGAGGGAAATTTCATTTTGAGTGGAGTCATCTGGAAGCTAGAGCTAGTCACTAGTATCTGTAGCCCGCTAAGCAGCAACCCTCAACCTGCGATCACACATGTAGCCTAACAGTGAAGCTCACCACGTTCAGGGTGAATACTCTCCTCTGATTAGCCGGCAGGTGTGCATTAAAACCATATTAGTGTGAGAATTGTATCTATTATATTTTGAGATGTCTTTTCATCCAAAAGGTTGGTTATTCACTTAATGATCATCTTTCCTCTTTTATTTTCCTGTGAGGAAGAAATAATTAATTTGTCTGTCTGAACAGTGAGCCCCTCTTACATCTGGTCAAACAACACAAAATTATACTCTTCTCAGGTTTTTTTTTTTTTTTAGCGTTTTATCTCATCTCGTTCTGAGGCCTTTCCTGGTGACAGGGAAGTTGGCAAGAGAATCACCTGCTTTGCGTTGCCAGCGGGAACCACCGCCAACATGGACATGACAACATGACACAGCTTTTTTATGAGGCTGACATGTTTATTGCTGATCAGTGATAACCACATATACTGTAGCTGTTGGTCAAACTGTCACCATGAGACTCTTGAGTCCATAAGGTACAGTGGGTATTCAAGAAAAAAATATTTATCTAATGTATAAAACTAGGACTGCAGTAATGACTGTCCCAACTGCCTGCTAATGTCACTCAATTGCTGTGCCTAGTTCTGTCCTGTGAGTTTTGTTATCTCACATAGAAGTGATCTTTATTATCTCTGCCCACAGAGCTGGACAGGGGTTTCCACCCTGTTGTGTCTTTGTTTGTCTGTTTGTTTATTAGCAGGATACCTCAAGAAGTTATGAATGGCTTCATATAAAACTTTGAAAAGTAAGAATTGACAGAAGTTTTCATTGCTTATTTCTGATTTATATTTTTTCAAATAAGGTAAATGGGGGTCATGTCCTCATGACTGTTTATGCAGTGGAGATAATATTTGGACAGTCCGGAAGTTATCAAAGACAAGAACTGGAGAGGATGGCACTGAGTGTAGACACATAAATACTTTTATACTCCAAAAGTCCTGTTTTGATTTATGTAGCTATAATGGCAAGATGTTTAATAAAGCACGAATATTATATAATAACACAGTTAGAAAGTATTTCTCAGCTGTCCACAGTGATGCCTGACATTATCAGCCATGCATGAGTGTTACAGATCAGTGGTGTCAGAATGAGACACCTCTTTATTATATGAAACACTTTGATTTGCCCAAAGGTCATAAAAATGTCCTGTCTAGTCCAAAACTCTCACAACCCAAGCTTTTATTTTTTTTTATTTACCTTGTTTTTGTTTTGTAATGTTATCAACCATGCCTGAAACCATCCTGCAGAGAACAAACAAGAAAGGCAAGCCAGAAATAAATAGACTACAATACTTATTTCTCGCTTAGTCCAAAGGTGTAATGCATCTTAGCAGGATGAAACAGCAGCACAACAGGATGTGCTACAGCAAGATGCTCATGGTGTTCAACATGTAACTAAATCTCTCACTCTCTTTCTCCCCCTCTCTCACTCTTAACCTCTTGTCTATCTTTTCTACTTTCTCATTTCTACTTTTTAGTGGCCATCATTTGGCTGTAGAGTAAAAGTGAGATTTATTCCTGTAAGTGATCTGAATGCCATGAGTCCTCAGTCAAGTAGTTTTGCTGCAACCCTACAGTAGTGCTGCTATTCATTTGTTGATTCAGATGGATTTTATTTTTCAGTTCCCTTACTCATTTCTATTGTTTCTGACATTTGTTAAGTACATCAAAGATAGTGGTGGGTCACATACACAGCACAGCAGACACACAGTAGATCTCGCTCTCTAATGCAAATTCTCATTCAACAGGCAAATTTGTTGGCAAAATTTACAAGTTAGATGCTTACAGTTGATATGCATATCTCCTTGTTGTGTTATCAGGAAGTCCTGTTTGTACAGTCAGAGATGTGACCTTTGGCCAGGTGGCTCCGTATCTCCAGGCCAGACTCTTGACTCCAAACAAATTGACTAGCGATGTTAAGTGGCCTCTTTCCCTTTTCACTGATGTGATCAGTCTGTCCCTCTGATCACTCCTCCCTCATGAGCAGATTCACTTGCTCTTCATCTACACACACAGAAATGAAATGATGTGTTGCTAATTATTATATTAATATAATCAATTTTGAAGGTTGTCCAAAATTTGACTTGTGCAATTATTTATTTTGTGTGAAGAGTGGCTGAGGCCTCTGAGGCACAACTAAACTCTCACAAATTCACCTTCTAGTGTTTGGTTGGGGTAAAACCTGCTGACTCTGCTCTTAACCCTGCATGGCCCATGGCTTCCTCTCCTGAGGGTAAGGTCAAAAATTTGTCATTTCCAAAACAATGACGATATGACAGGCTAGCTGCTCTCTTTGATGGTGGTAAAGGAGGGGGAGGAGGAGGGGAGGTCACAAATGTGGACACACATTTCAGTGAGGAGGCATGGGGTGCTGAGCACACTACAGTGCCTGAAGAAGCCTCTGCCCAAAGCGTTATTTAATTATTTAATAAACCTAAGGCAAGGAGTTGAAGTGTACTTCATTTTCAACAAGATGGCTCTCAATGTCAGTATATATACACTACCAGCTTCATATAACAGTCTTGAAGGAGTTCCCAAAGATGCTGAGCACTTGTTGGCCCTGTTGCCTTCACTCTGTGGTCCATCTCATCCCAAACCATCTCAAATGGGTTTAGGTCAGGTGACTGAAGAGGCCAGGTCATCTGGTGCAGCACTCCATCACTCTCCTTCTTGGTCAAATAGCCCTTACACAGCCTGGAGGTGTGTTTGGGGTCATTGTCCTGTTGAAAAAGTAAATGATGGTCCAACTAACCGGGTTGGATCGGGTCCCAAACCGGATGTGATGGCATGTCGCTGCAGGATGCTGTGGTAGCCATGCTGGTTCAGTGTGCCTTCAGTTTTGAATAAATCCCCAACAGTGTCATCAGCAAAGCACCCCCACACCATCACACCTCCTCCTCCATGCTTCACAGTGGGAACCATGCATGTAGAGACCATCCGCTCACGCTTTTCTGCGTCGCACAAAGACACGACGGGTGGAACCAAAGATCTCAAATTTGGACTCATCAGACCAAAGCACAGATTTCCACTTTGTTTGGGCCAAGAAACACAAGGAATGTCCATTCCTTGTGTCTCTTCTGCTTCTGCTTGTTGCTTTTCCTTCTTAGTGGTTTCTTAGCAGCTATTTGACCATGAAGGCCTGATTGGCACAGTCTCCTCTTAACAGTTGTTCTAGAGATGTGTCTGCCACTAGAACTCTGTGTGGCATTCATCTGGTCTCTGATCTGAGCTGCTGTTAACTTGTGATTTCTGAGGCTGGTGACTCGGATGAACTTATCCTCAGCAGCAGAGGTGACTCTTGGTCTTCCTTTCCTGGGGCAGTCCTCATGTGAGTGTGTTTTGTGTGAGTAAACTTAATGGTTGGAAACTAAACCATTAAGTTTAGTTTCCAAAATCATAAGGACTTTATCTGCAAAACAACATGCAAGCGAAAACACTCTGCAGTGTGCAAATTCTGCGGTGCACAACTCACAGAAACCGCTGTGTCTTTTATAAGACCCTTGCAAAAACTAAAAGAAAGTGTATCTTATTTCAGATGCAGGTGTATTGATCTCTTTACACTCATTATAAACCATATTCACCTGACAAATCCAGATTAACATCTTATTTCAAGATATAAACAAAAATAGCCTTAATTGCTTGAAATGAGTCAAAATATAGCTGTCAAAGCACCAAAATGCAAAGTGTTTTCAAATTGCTTAAGTTAAGGGCCCACGTTCAAGAAAGTTAACAAAAACACCTGA
The DNA here is from genome assembly GCA_900302555.1 of Myripristis jacobus. NCBI lineage: Eukaryota > Metazoa > Chordata > Actinopteri > Holocentriformes > Holocentridae > Myripristis > Myripristis jacobus. The sequence continues at coordinate 9,886 of OMLB01061788.1, forward strand.
AGCTGAAATGGGATGTCAGGTTTTTTCACTTAGTTCATTTAATTTAGGCCTTATTCCTTTTTCTTTTAATCTTTCTTTATGAAATGACATGTTTCTCATTGCTTGTCAGTGCAGTTTTAAAAAGTATGATGGCGTACTTTTTACAAGAAGTCAAACAACAAATTCCCTTAGTTTTCAGATTAGTTTCATTGTGTTGGTAGAAAACAACAGCAGTTGTTTGTTTTTTTTATGCTGTTGCATTTGTTTAAAAGCAAACTTAGTTGAAAAGAGACACCTGTCATTTTGTTCTATTTTGTTATGATTTTTCTCTGATATATACGGTCTTGGTCTGGTCTCGGTCTCGACCTCCAAATGTCTCGGTAATGTCTTGGTCTCGGTCGGTGCGGTCTTGACTACAACACGACTTATTGGTTTAATGTGTTCAGTCCACTTGGTCCATATCAGCTAGAATTGTTCTTTTTGGATCCTGAGGGAAAATGACAGCTGTTCCATAATCGATATTTCATGTACTATTTCTATCCATTCATCAGTGACTGCTGGGTCTAGTTTTAGCCGTCTCCTTGTGACCGCCTTCTTACTTGCTGCCAAAAGTATTTGAGTCAATTTCTTGTCCTATTTGCTCCGTCTTTCAAATGGGATATCACCCATGTAGACAGCATCACATCTAAAAGGAATTGTTCTTCCAAATACATTATTTAGATGCTTATGTATTTCTTGCCAGTAAGGAACAGGAACCTGGCAGTTCCAGAAGATATGGAAGTGATTGGCGTCATTTATCTCCTCCAGTAACTCCCACCATCTCCAAAATGCCTGTTTTGCGAGGGAGTCCTAAAAAATGGTGCAATATTTTTGCAGCAGAGCTCTGGCCATGCAGTCCAACTGGTTGAATTCCACTGCACTTCACAGATTCTCTGCCAACTCTCGTCCCAAATTTGAAAATGAGCCTCCTTCTCCCATTTCTTTGTTCCATAAAGCGTATTTTCAGAGCGACACTGGAGAATACCGTTGTCTGGTCAGTCTTTGAAATGCTAATAACTTTGGCCCTGATTGGTCAAGAGACTGGGTGCTGGTGTCATGTGATGCAGAAGCTCTTGTTCTACAGTTTTACTATGAAAAGATGGTAGTTTGAAGGCATCTGAGGACTTTTGACTGAGCCATTCATTTGTTGTTTGGATCTTTTATCATTTCTTGCTTTCATTGTCTGTTTATTTGTGTTTTTAATATTTTGATGTATCTTCGTTTCAGATGTTATCTTTATCTTTTCATTTACTCTGATGGTTTTGTAAAGCACTTTGGAACTTTGCTTTAAAGGTGTAACATAAATATAAATTAGTATTATCAGTATTATTGTTAATATAATTTTTATTATAGGTATTTCATTGGTTTGTTATTCCTTTTTGAATATTTTGAATCTTGAAATTCTAGCTACATATTTTATTCTTTATTCAGACTGAGGCGCTGCAGGTTGTCAGAGAGCTGCTGTGCTTCTCTGGCCTCGGCTCTGAACTCCAGCCCCCATCTGACAGAGCTGGACCTGAGTGAGAATCACCGGCTGCAGGATTCAGGAGTGGAGCTGCTGTCTGCTGGACTGGAGAGTCCAAACTGCAGACTGAAGACTCTCAGGTCAGACTGCACTTTTTAATGATGACATAAATATATGGATATTGTTTGAATCATATAGTAGCACTAAATGTCTGTAAGGCTGATATTGCTGTGAAGTACAGTACAGGCCAAAAGTTTGGACACACCTTCTCATTCAATGCGTTTTCTTTATTTTCATGACTATTTACATTGTAGATTCTCACTGAAGGCATCAAAACTATGAATGAACACATGTGGAGTTATGTACTTAACAAAAAAAGGTGAAATAACTGAAAACATGTTTTATATTCTAGTTTCTTCAAAATAGCCACCCTTTGCTCTGATTACTGCTTTGCACACTCTTGGCATTCTCTCCATGAGCTTCAAGAGGTAGTCACCTGAAATGGTTTTCCAACAGTCTTGAAGGAGTTCCCAGAGGTGTTTAGCACTTGTTGGCCCCTTTGCCTTCACTCTGCGGTCCAGCTCACCCCAAACCATCTGGATTGGGTTCAGGTCCGGTGACTGTGGAGGCCAGGTCATCT
>OMLB01061796.1:0-10119 GCA_900302555.1 Myripristis jacobus
GTCCATCCCTTTATGACCACCATGTACCCATCCTCTGATGGCTACTCCCAGCAGGATAATGCACCATGTCACAAAGCTCAAATCATTTCAAATTGGTTTCTTGAACATGACAATGAGTTCACTGTACTAAAATGGCCCCCACAGTCACCAGATCTCAACCCAATAGAACATCTTTGGGATGTGGTGGAACGGGAGCTTCATGCCCTGGATGTGCATCCCACAAATCTCCATCAACTGCAAGATGCTATCCCATCAATATGGGCCAACATTTCTAAAGAATGCTTCCAGCACCTTGTTGAATCAATGCCACGAAGAATTTCTTCCACAGTTCTGAAGGCGAAAGGGGTTCAAACACGGTATTAGTATGGTGTTCCTAATAATCCTTTGGGCTCTAGTTTCCCGGCGCAGCGGATGGTGGTGCAGTGAGGTGAACCCCGCGCAGAGCTAGTTTGGACCAGCGCAACCTGAGGGGCGCACAGTTTGCTAGTTTGGCAGACCGAGGTGCGCCGAGATGGGAGTGGCATTGCAGCAGGGGGAGGTGTCGACAGATTCAGCTTGGCGCAGTGACAGTTTCGTGCCAAAAGCCTTTCGCCGAGGTGCGCCAAAAGCTCGCCATCTGAAACCACGTCTACTTTCTGCACAAGGCGGAGCGGGGCTGGCGCAGTGGAAGTTTGGTTGGCTGGCGCACACCGAAACCTCACAATCAGCACAAACAGTGCCAATCTCCTTTGATCTGACATCAGATGTGACGGGACAGTCGATATGGAGATATATGTATGTGCTGATTGTGATCGTAGCATTGAATAGTGTTTTTTGTCGGTATTTATTGCATTGTTCATGTGCCTGACATTCCGGAAGCCTGTCTGTGAGGTTTTGATGATGTGTCCGCACTGCTCGCCGGTCTCCGCTCCACACCGGTCTCCTGGGCTCCGCTCCGCCTGCGGTGGTAGACCTCCATGTCAATTGTGTAAACTTTCATTACGCCTTCGCGCAGCGCATTTTAAAGGCGAGGACAGGGGCTCATTTGATTGGTTTAAAGTGAATTGGCTGTGTCAAACCCACTCCACGCCTTCTCTCCTCCCTTCCGCCGGTAGGAGGAAGGGAGGAGCTAGCACGCCATGCGTGCCAGCGCGCACGGCGTGCCAAACTTGCAAAATCCGCCTGGCACCCCACACCCCATTGGCATCCGCCTGGCACCCCACACCCCATTGGCGAAGCGCATCTGCGCTACGCCCCCGCCTCGCCAGGTCTGCGAAACTAGAGCCCTTTAGGTGAGTGTATATATTCTTTTTGAAAAGAAAAAAAGAAGAGAAAAACTGCTCCCTGGAATTAATCAACAACGATTTCTGCTAAATATAAATACAACGTATTATATTAATTTATTATATTATAGCATAGTATATTACATTACATGCAGGGTGGTAAGTTAGCTCTCAACACCCACCAAATGCTTGCAGTGAGGGGTATGTGTCTCAGTTTTATCTGAAATGTTAGGTGAACTGTTATGCCTAAACACTCTTCACTGGGTGTGACCCCAGCTTCAGGGGCCCAACCCTGTCTCCTAAAAATTAGGTTCCCATACAACTGAACTGCATTCTCAATTACGCTACAAAAACTTAAAAACTGGAGGCAATTATGGACCACTAGTCGTCTAATGGGCACAGCCAACCCAGTGTCACGGAACTGGTGAAAACAAACACACCAGCAGCTACAGGTGGTGCTGTGGTGGAAGCTGTCTCATCCATGCAATTAGCCCAATTTAGCAGGATACAAATTCTGTGAGGAGGTGACCTTTCAGGGGTTTCATTAGGATGTGCCAGTAAGTATTTTTGTTCAATTTAAGTAAGTAAAAGCATATTTAAAAGTCATTTCTCTCTCCTACTGTTACAGAAAATTGAGTGACAGGTAAAATTTGGGAATCCACTAGACTAGACGCTGTGTCAGGTGGATGAAAAATTAATTTGCCACCCTGATTAGATTTGTTAAAATAGTGACCCTGTTGCTGTGCTGTGTGCTGCTATGTTTGGTGAAAACATCATTTTATTTATTTTCATTTTCATGCCAGCAAAACAGAGAAAGTGACAAAAAATCTCAAATTTTGAAAAAAATAAAAAGTTTTAGTCACTAGAAATTTATTTTATGTACTTGTATCATGAGTGTGTTGGGACAATGGCACAATGCTGTTCCAGCTGAGGAGTCTGACTTCAATATCAGAATCACTTGAACCACCAGTTAAAATAAAGGAAATAGAGTTAATATAATGTGATTGCTCCAGTCTTAACAGGTGGACGGTTACAGAAGATACAAACAGTGGCAGGAGAAAATTAAGTAATAAAGCAGTTTCACCACTTCAGTTCATTATATCATGTGAGACTGGCTGCTCAGTATATTGAAAGATGCCCATACTGTTATTTAATACACAAAGCCTTTACAGTTTAATTTTAATAACATTAATGCTAAGTGGAATGAATTCAATTTCACTGCCTCCTTCGGTGAATGCACAGCAACGTGCTGATTGTTCCAGGGCACCGTAAAGTATTTACACTGAGAATAATGTGATACCTAAATAATAAGCATTAGAGAACACACATACATATTTAATGTCTGATATGATCAGATTTATTGGCATTGGTTGGTTTGAGTGTTCTTTTACTTTTAAATAGAAAACTGTTGTGACACACAAACACTACAAAACACTTTCATCATAAATGTATATTACATTTTAAAGTCATAAACAAGACAAAATATCTGTCAAAGCTGTGAGATTATCACATTTTTAGTACAGTTAAGCTAAAATTGTCAGTTTCTGCAAAGAGACTACATTGTCTTACTTAAGCCCTTTAACCTCCCCTTAGATAACTTTAAAAAAGAAAAAAAAATCCTTATATGACAATTTCATATACATATTCAGTACCTGCTGGCTGCAGCTTCATTGAAGCTATATCACACTTACACTGAGTGAAATATTCAAACCCAAGATGCCCTTATTTCATGGCTGCAGCCTTACATCAAATAGAAAATATCGACATGTCTTTTGAACCATTTCATACACATTTCCCTGGAATTCAGCAGGACATATTTGGTATCTGTGGAAATCTTAGCATCTCCAGCAGAATTTAAAATGAAGTTCCATTGGTTTGAACAAAGTTCAGCCACACAGCAATGACAAACCCAGCCATGGGAACAGAGGAGTTGAAGAGGTTAACATAATGTAGATCATTTTGTATGTTTCAAGATGCTGTCATGTTGAAATAAGGGAAGTTGTCTCACTCTGTTGGCACATTCACTCATTGTAAGATTTTAGGAGCCACTTCATGATTGAAAAACTTGTCAAGGTGGAGATTTTCTGCTGTGAGGCAGCTGACAAATGCAACAGATAGGTTAGACGTTGTGCTCAATATTTCTGACAGCTCATTGCATCTACAGGAAGTCACTGAAAATAAACCTTTGTCAGATTATGATGCTGCGATTCAAACTGTCTGAAAAATACAAGGAGCCTGACTCCCTCATATAAAAACACACACACACACACACACACGCACACACACACACACTCAACCCCAGCTGCAGCGGACCGTCAACAGTACTCAAGCCAAGTGGACTGAATTTATATTGTGCCAGCTCTCAGAGACAAGCATGATTCTTCAGGTGCTTCTGCCAAAACATGGGAGGGATCCTGTTTTGGCCTTTGTGATGAGAGCAGAACCTGATCAAACCACTCACTGGTGAGCTTTCAAACCGGTGAGACTGACTGACATCTGGGTCTTGTTTAACTATCCTCTCCTGGTTGCTCTTTTAGTATTCTATGCGTTATCGCCATACTGAAGGGCTTGGACGGTCCTCAGCAAATGTAAAACATCCCGATTCAAATGTCAAATTTGAATATTTCTGCCAGTATCTGATGAACAAGCTGCTTTATTGTCGCTGTGATCCTCGACTAAGGAGCTGGAGATTTAATTCCGCAATGTTCTACTGCCTGCTCTGCCAAAGGTCAGGAAGACAGGGTTTTATTTTGTTGCACACTGTTCAGATGGGGCTAATGTTGGAGCCTCTTGATCAGTCTCATAATTCCTCTATCAGCATTCTAAAAGGCTGCATGGAAGCGGCTTTAAACCGCAGCCTCTGTTAGTCTTGATGTGGGAGGTGTTCCTGCCATGTCACTGTGGTTGTTGGAGATGCTACAGTGAGAATTCAAAATTCCCAGTAGTGGTAGCCTAAAGTTTGGAGAGGCAGGCTGTTGATTGGAAGGTGGCCAGTTCCTTTTTGTGACCAGCTGGGAAAATGTAGTTGGAGAGTAAGTGAGTAACACGTTCCCCTTACATTCCACAGTGTCATATGTGTGGCAGTGTAAAGGTCAGAGAGCCAGGCCTATTAGGGCCTACAAAGTTGAAAGATTGAGTCCTCATTTTTACTTCCTGTGTGCATAATAAAATAAACTGTGCACATGTCTGTGTTTAAAGAATAACTCACATCACCCCTCCTCTCTGAACTATATCCCCTCTTGCATATCATTTCCCTCGTCTTCCTTATTTATTCTGATTTGGAAAATCCCATTCTTCCTCCCTCCTTAGATCTTATGTTTTTTTTCTTTTCCTTGTCAGAGCATGGGTATATTATGAGTCTACTAGGAACTGTGTGCTTCTTGCTATTGGTTGAACCATATATTAAAGCTTTCCTTTCTACTGCTCACAAGTCACTTTGATCATGTTTATCATGTTAATCAAGCACTACCTCAATAAAAAAAAAACATGTAAAACATAACACTTTTCATGTATGTACAGACACAACAATTTTACCACCTGCTGCACTCTATGTGACGGTGACATCACCTGCTGTCAAAGACCAGTCATCCTACTTTTCACCACTAGAGGTCAAGCTATCCAGAGGTTTAGGATTACGTTATTCTTTAAACGCAATATGGATTTTTTAATCTGTATTGAGGTTTAGAAAGCTACAGCTACACGGCTAATGCTAGCATCAAACACCCATTAAAATTAAATTCCACAAAAAATACAAAGACGGTTTCCAAAGGTAACAACTGAATGCACAATCTAGTAAACTGTCTACATTTTTCATAATCATGGTAGCAAAGCAAACGTTAGCGCATTATAGGCTTTTCTCTGTATCATTCATTTGCATTAGAAAAGCAAAACTTATGCCGTATCACAATATTACAATATCCAAAATCCCTGATGATATCTGGTGTCTTATTTAATGATATCAATATACTATCAATATATTGCCCAGCCCTGCTTACAAGTAGGAAATTCAGAAATACCCATGATACCTGAGCTTCTGAGTTGTGATGTTTCATGACAGCAAAAATAGTTACCCAAGTAGAAAGCAACTTTTGATATGTGATCTTTATTGTTGTATAAATCCCCTGAAAAGACACCCTTCGAATGCTTTCAGGTGGCTACAGTTACCTGATATTTTCAAGTGCACAGGAACTCTGGTCAACTTGGAAGCTCATACTTCCCCTGTTGTATGTATGAGCTTCCAAAATGCACTTGAGGCTAATATTGTTGACAAGTATTGGGGTATTCTCTGGCCTGTTTGTCTGAACCTGGAATGTCTTGGAAGCAAACAGCCAACATTCCCAGGGAACACATAGAGGTGGACGGTGGATTGAAAGTAGATGGGGTCCAAATGTCATACCTCTGGCCACATCACTCTATCCATCCCTTCATTTCCCTCTGCAGTAGTGCCTGAACAGAAGGGCCAAAGTTGAATACGGATGGGTGATCATCAGTGCATCAGCTAGTCAATACTTAACCCTGTGCAGAAGAGTCTAACCAAGTTGTGTTGGAGAAAACAAACTCCTAAAGAAAGCCAGAAAAGAGAACACATCTTAATAATTTTAGATAGGCTTTGTGCCTGAGGCCTCACAATCACTTAAGACACACAAGTATGATTCCCCAGCTGTTAGCTGCATCATAGAATATATAACTGTTTATTTGTACCAGCGAGTTTGACTTGAAGTGTTGCAGTTAATCTCGGGGCTTAAAGAGTCAGTCAACACTAGCAGAAAACTTCTGCTACGTTGCTCTGCAGGGTTTGAAACATGACGCATTACCCTTCTTCCCCCCATCGCTGATGTCATGGGATTTGCCATTGATATCTGATGAAAAATGCCTGCTGTGATATCACTTGAGGTGTGGCCAGAGGTGCAACATCCCAGAGAGTTTCAAACCCTACAAAACAGTGCAGCACAAGCTTTCTCCCATGTGAGTTAATGCTGACTCACTCTTTCAAAAGGATCATACCAGTCCTATTTAGACTCTGCATCAGTGGGAAAAAAATGTGAAAACCTGCTTAATGAACACACTGGGTGGTTATGCCCAAATTTATGTGATTATAATAAAATGAAACAGCCTCACCACAGCATCACTTTCTGTAATGAAACTACATCTGAACAGTAGTTTTATGAAACGTATGTGAATGTCCGCTTTGCTATGCATAGGAACTTTAATGCTGAAGCAGTTTTTCCCATTTTTTGAACATGAATGCCGCAACCAAAGCGAATGAATCAATGAACGAACAGGAATGAGAATGAATTGGGGTAAGTTAGACTTGATTTCTAAGTCACCAAACCATATTCTGTACACACTTAAGTGCAACTACTATTTGTGACAGAAAGATAGGATTGCATCTGTTGATGAGAAGTCAAAATAGGACCAGTATGATCCTGGTCAAGAAACCATTGATATTTTGAAGTTTGCCTTTGTTGCACCCTGGTTTCTTTTTTGATTTGGTATCATTCCTCAGCCCTAACATTTGACAACAAATATGTCATTGTGTACCTGTGAAGAGTGCCCAAATTGCCATGAACAGAATTCTCAAGAAAGCCTGGCACAATTATATCCTAAGTTCTTACTTGTTTCCTTTCAAACTTTGATAAGGGAGGTCCATTGTCATTACAAAATACACCTAATTATTAGGGATACAGTGGGTTAAAACCAATGATGCTGAACATGGGACTAAGAGATCATAGTTTGGTTACATCACTACACAGGCTTTTGTAATTAGGGCAGTATGACTAGTCCTCTTTGAGGTGTTGTGGGCTTAATTCAATTGGTCGTTTTCATGTGACGTCACTGTCCGTATGGAACGCCCCCTTGGAGGGCAAAATAGTACACTTGCCCGCCACCCGCAGGCTTAGAAACAAGCCAGAGAAACACACACTACTCGAAAATGCTGAGCAGTTGTTGTGCGGTCGGGTGCGCAAACCGCCGCGGAGAAAAGCCGGGGTTGTGTTTTTAATGCATTCTGTCCTATAAAGACAACCCCGAGAGGAGAAATCTGTGGATCAGCGCTATCAAATGCAACTCGGTCCCTGGGGAGAGCAAACCATGGCAGCCCTCCAAATATACACGTATTTGCAGCAAACACTTCATCAGCGGTAATAATCACTGTGCTACACAGTGACTACAACGTCCCTGAAACTCACTCATGAATTAAAGTAAATTAAAATTAATTTGATAGCTAGTGTTAGCTAAATTAGTACTCACCTTAGAATGAAGAATGCCTTGTCCTTTTCCTCCCAAACAGCAGCATTATTTACCCATCCTAATTGGAAATACCGGTAACTATCGGTGCTCTTATATGCCTTCATTCTGGCAGCAGTGTAGGGTGACGGGCTCTCAACCAGGTAGACGTAAACATCGCTGATTTCGAGTTCCAGCAGGGACATGGTGGTGTTTAACGGCTCGTATACCGCAGCCAGTGCTGTATACGGGTCACAAGTGCCCAACACTTCCAACTTATTTCGATATCTTTCTTTCTTGGCTGCTGACAGGTGATTTAAATGACTATTTTCTTGTTTGTCAGCAGAGTGTCCGTTGCTATCTTGGAACGTTGTGTGGCAAGTGGGTGGTTGAAGAAACAGATAAATTGGAGGTTATACTTTGTAAGTGTTGCTCGACAACGCCACCTGGGGGAATTTCACCCCCAGGAACTTCATTTGGGGAGGACACAGGTTCGAATGCACCCAGACAAGACATGAAGTTCAGTATAAAAAAAATACATTTATTAACATCCAATAATTTTAAAACACAACATAAACAATTACAGCCAGTGGCATTTAGCTCTTTTACATGCTATAACACTTCGACCACTGTACTTTCACTTGGGTGGCAACCAGTAGTGATGGGCTCAACAAAAGAAAAAGGAAACAAAGCAATTAAACACACTGAAACTTCAAAATGATTAAACAAAACACTGAAACACAGAAATAAGCAAACATGTTAATAAAAACAATGAAAGACAAAACAAAGCAATTAGTAACAAACTCAGACAAAGAAAATATTCATGCCAAACAATCCATATGGAAAAATAACAAATCAGAAAATGAATCAGAGCTCACTGGTGATTGACACCGAGGGTGGGCCAATTATAGTTCGTCCGAGCACACAGTGACTCGGAAGATCAGCCAATTAAAGCAAGGTTGTAGTGAGTCGCTATAAATAATCACTGGCGGTAACAAGGGAGGTAAAACAGGACTGTGGCGCATTTACAGCCATCACGGGAGCAAACAAGATACCCCAAACAAGTGCAGTGCAAAACAGTAGCTACACAGTATACAAAACAGCACAATGCAAGACAGTATAGTGCAAACCCTTACGGAAAAAAAGTATATTTACCAATATATGAAATGCAATATATTGTAATGTATTAGAATATGTTACATTTAATATGCGAAGAACAATGTATAGAAATATATTATATATTTGAAAATGTCTCAGTAATAAATGGTATAACATATAGGTGAATCATATATGTGGCATATATTATATATTGCATCAATATATTGCAATATATGTCAATATATGGAATAATACAGCAACAATTGCGCAGGAAAGATGGCGCCAGTGTGTGTGGCCGTCCGTCTGCCGCTGTTGGTTTTGTTTATGTTTGTACTGGTTTTGTCGCTTGTCACTGAGAAAGTCAACTCTCTACTGGCTTACAATCGCCAATCACTCCTGGATATTCGGTTTGCTAGTGATAATCTGATCAAGTTTCACCAAGGACAGAAAACTTTTCCTCCACCGCTTCTGGCGGGTATACCTGCTCACCTCTTCCGGGTCGCGGCTCTTCCTCCCCGTCGGAGACGCCTCAGAGCCCGGGGTAAACGCAGCGGGCGACTGGTGAAGCTGAAAGCCTCTCTGGTGTCTTCATCAGCCTCTACTTTGGCCAGATATGGATCGACCCGCCACGACTTCATGTCCCGTCGATCTTTGGAGCCCGTCGGCACCTGTCATCGGCAGGGACTTCCATTCCCGCACCTGTTCTCCCCGTCTGCGCAGAGGAGGGGTGAACCCCTGCAGCCTTCGACCTCTGGCTCGAGCTTCCCGCGCAGATGATCGGCCTGTTGCGCCAACTCCCACAAGGATCGCCCTGGTGAATGCTAGATCACTAGCAAATAAGACGTTCATCCTAAATGATTTCTTCGTTGCACGCGAACTGGATTTCTTGTGCATCACAGAGACTTGGCAGAGCGCTGGTGAGTCAAGCTCCTTCTCCGAACTTTTACCGCCCGGCTGTGCGTATTTCAGCGCTCCGCGGACGACTGGTCGGGGAGGGGGAATTGCGACCGTTTTCAAACAAAACTTTGACTGTAAACAGCTGTCCTCTGTCGCTTTCTCCAGCTTTGAGCTGATAATGTTCGAGCTCGGTCGTTCTCGCCCTGTACTGTGTGCGGTGATATACCGACCTCCAAAATACAATAAGCACTTCATTACTGACTTCTCTGATTTTCTGGCTGGAGTAATGTCTAAGTACGATCACGCTTTAATCGTTGGTGATATGAACATACACGTATGTTGTCCCTCCAAGCCGCTGGCTAGAGATTTTTTAAATCTCATTGCTTCTTTTGATCTTGTGCAGTCTGTGACCGGTCCCACACAAGAGCACGGACACACACTTGATCTCGTCTTATCATATGGTTTACCCGTTTCTAATATTGAAGTCTATGGTGCTTTCTTTTCTGACCACATGCCTGTTTTGTTTGATGTATCTCTGCCATGTTACATTGACAAACAACTCGCACCAGCTCGGCGATGCCGTATGCTTAACCCTTTCACTGCCTTTCGTTTCTCGTCTGCATTTACCAGCGCTACT
>OMLB01061833.1:0-11516 GCA_900302555.1 Myripristis jacobus
GTTGAGACATTCAGATGGTAGAGTCAGAATTTGGTGTAAACAGAATGAGAACATGGATCCGTCATGCCTAGTTACCACTGTGCAGGCTGCTGGTGGTGGTGTAATGGTGTGGGGGATGTTTTCTTGGCACATTTTAGGCCCCTTCGTACCAATTGGGCATCGTTTTAATGCCACAGCCTACCTGAGCATTGTTTCTGACCATGTCCATGCCTTTATGACCACCATGTACCCATCCTCTGATGGCTACTCCCAGCAGGATAATGCACCATGTCACAAAGCTCAAATCATTTCAAATTGGTTTCTTGAACATGACAATGAGTTCACTGTACTAAAATGGCCCCCACAGTCACAGATCTCAACCCAATAGAACATCTTTGGGATGTGGTGGAACGGGAGCTTCATGCCCTGGATGTGCATCCCACATGAATCAATTGAATCAATGCCATGAAGAATTAAGGCAGTTCTGAAGGCGAAAGGGGGTCAAACACGGTATGAGTATGGTGTTCCTAATAATCCTTTAGGTGAGTGTACATTATGAGCACAAAAACTTCAAAAATTTCAGAGCAATTTCAATTTGACTCCAGACTTCCCAAATATCCCTGAATGCCTGTATGTTTCTCTCCTGTTCAGTCTCTGTGGCCACGAGCACTGCTGCCACTACATCCCAGCCATTGCCCCAAACACCAAAGCAAGTCCCGAGCTATTACCCCAAACACCTAGCAACCCCACAGTAACCACCCCAAATACCAAAGCAACCATCCAGAACACCATAGCAACTGCCTAGCAACACCTTAGCAACCATCAGGAACACCATAGCAACACCCTAGCAACCAACCCCCTAGCAATGCCCTTGCAACCACAAAGAACACTATAGCAACTGCCTTCCAACAGTATAGCAACCATCAGGAACAGCATAGCAACCACCTAGCAAGACCTTAGCAACCATGAGGAACACCATAGCAACTGCCTCATAGCACCTTAGCAACCATTAGGAACACCATAGCACCCGACTAGCAGCACCTTGGCAACCATCAGGAACACCATAGCAACTGCCCAGTAATGCCTTTGCAACCATCAGGAACACCATAGCAACCGCCTAGCAGCACCTTAGCAACCATCAGGAACACCATTACATCCACCCTGCAATACCCTCTCAACCACCCAATACACCATAGCAACTGCCAACAGACATCATAATGGCAACTCAAAAGACAATAACAACTACCTGGAAAATACCCAGACCACAGTGACTAGCCCTCTAACAAAACTATAAAACCTACAAACAGCACAGGGCTGGCGGTTTACCACATGGCCGCGCAGTCGGCAATGGTTTCAAGCACATTTAAAGTTTCTTCAGAAACTTTAGCAAAGTCTAGTTTAATATATTCTTTATTTGCTGACCTACTAGAGGCAACAAAGTGGACATAGTAAAAGTGAAATTGCAAGCTGTGTTTGCCTTTACTGTACACTGTAGTTTTACATTTAGCAGTTTATAAGGCTTTGTGTTCAGTGACGCTGTACAGTACTGTGACTCCCTTTGTCACCAGCTATTGAGGAACATCTGCAGTCTGCTAGCCTTCCTTCCACATATCCCTGATACTCTTGCTGGCTTGCAGGTTAATCCTTGCCATTTCTGTTGCTGTAGTATCACCGCAACATAAACAGAGTAGAACCATAGCTGCTCAGCTATAAAGTCCTGTATTGTCTGGGCACACCAAAAAAATGCCCGGTAATGTACTGTACAGGTAAAACCACGCTCCCAATGAGCTACAATAGTATAGGACTGCAGATGTACAGTACACACCTCACCTAATCTGGAGCGCACTTCTGCAGCAAGCCACGGTTATTATGGACAGCAGAAAATTCTACTGTGACTTCATTTCAAAGCAGTAAGCAACTTTTATTTATAGCGATAACACGTGTGAAACAGCATACTGTGTGCCATGCAATCTATTAACATTCAAGACGCAAGTTTTTTTTTTTGTCACATGCATGAATGTACATGTACAGCAGCAGTGAAATGTGGTGACAATGACTCAGCACTGTACAAGTGAAATAGATAAATTTAAAGATAAAAATAAAAATAATTTAAAAATAAAGATAAGATAGAAATATATATATATATATATACACACTCCTATATACAGTATAAACAGTATAAGCATTAAGTATAATACAGTATAAACATTAAGTATAAAGTGGTGTAGTGTGTCGGTCGCAATCAGACAGCAGGGGGTAGTAAGGTGCTGAGCTGTCTCGTGCAACTGGTAGGTGAAAGGTAATGTTGTGATCTGCTATGAGTGTTTTTGTAAAGGAGTTCACAATCCGTGTGGCCTGGGGGAAGAACCTCCTACCTGTAGCTGCTCACTTTCTCTACCGGGGTCCCGTAGATCTTGAGTGGTGCATAGTGGATCCTCTGCTTCTCTCTCCTGAAGTCAACTACCATCTCTTTAGTCTTGGCGACATTCAGCAGCTCCACCTCCGATAAGCCGTCTCGTTGTTGTTAGAGATCAGGCCTACCACCACTGTGTCATCCGCAAATTTCACACTGGTGTTGGATTGGTGTGTTGCTGTACAGTCATGGGTGTAAAGGGAGTAGAGCAGAGGGCTCTACGCAGCCTTGGGGGCACCAGTGTTGAGAGTAAGGGAACTGGAGGTGTTGGTTCCAATCTTCACCACCTGTGGTCTTTTGGTCAGGAAGCTCTGAACCCAGGAGCAGAGTGAGGGACTCAGCCCCAGATCCCTGAGCTTGGTGACCAGTCTGTGGAGAACTATGGTATTGATAATCATATAAACAGCAGATGCACATAATTCCCCTTTCCAGTATCCAGGTTGGAGAGGGTGGAGTGGAGGACATGTGTTATCGCATCATCAGTATTGCTATTGGGGTGATAGGCGAACTGAAGGGGTCCAGGGAGTCCAGCAGTGATGAACGGTGAAGTCTTTGATGTGTCTCTCAAAGCACTTCATCACCACAGCAGTTAGTGCTGCAGGGCGGTAATCATTTAAACTGGCTGGGTTGGTCTTTTTTGGCACAGGGATGATGGTGGACTTTTTAAGACAAATGGGAACGACAGAGTGGGCTAGGGACAGATTAAAGATGGATGTAAACACCAGAGCTGTTGTGGTCATATGTTATCAGTGCAGAAGTAAGGGAGGTCAAAGAACTAGAGAAAAGTAAGAAAATAGCAAACAAAAAGCACAGTCTCCATGGAGCAGTCGCGACAGCGTCTGGACTCGGCCGCGCCATCTTGGTCTAATCTTGGTCTTCAATTAATGTTGAAAAAATCTGAAATATTTTGTCTTATGACCTTGAACTTCTTATTCACACATTCATTTTCTCATATCTAGACTACTGTAACTCTCTCTATACATGCCTCAGTCAAGCCACTTTAAATCAAATCACATGTGCATGTGTCTTCACACTCTTATACACTAGTGTGCACGCATCACGCGTCACGCTGCTCTGTCGGTCGAGCTCTCAAACTTGACACTTATTTTAACCTTTTTTTAACCTTTCAAATCTTTTTTACAACTACATTATTTTAGAATATGGTTGTTTATGTTATATTTTAACACCCAACGCAATATTAGAAGAGTTGGTTGTCTGGATCGGACAAGATCATTCATGAGAACTGTTGGAACGCAACGGAGCTCAGCCTAGCCTACTAGCTTACAACCAGCCTTCTAGGCTACAACAGGAGACTACATTCCTACAAAGAAGCTGATCAAGGATAGAACTTACCAGAGAAGATAAATCCTCAGCGGGCCTTTCTTGGGCCCTGCGTGGTAAGATTCTCTAATTCTCCGTGTGCTTGAATTCAGCTGTGTCACTGTTTCAGGCCTTGAGAGAGGCCCAGAGTTTAAGTTGTCCTTCTCTGCTCCTTCGTTAGCCACTCCTCAGTTGTGCTGTTTTGTTGTTCTGTGGCCTCCTCAGCTGTTCTGTGGCCACCAGCTCCTCAAAGCTCTGTGCCAGTCCCTCCCATTTGCTAGTTGTGTTTTTTATTTTACAGGACCAAAACCACCACAGTTGGAGGCTTCTGAGCTGGAGGTTGAGGTCCATTTATGGCTCCTAAAGCAGAGGTAGTGGAGCTACAAACTGAGCTCCGATCCATAGAGCGGCTAATCGATGATCTCCTCCAGCGGCAAGCCTTGTTGTGTTCCCGGCTGGAGTCACTGGAGCGTGTGAATAACGAGTGGCCCTTGGTTTCGGATGTGACTGCAGCCTCTTCTGATGTACCTGGTCCAAGCACCACTACCCTGTGGTCTAGTGTTGTAAAAAACAATAGAAAAATCGCTCTTCCCCTCTACGACTCCCTCAATACCAACGAGATTACCCTCTCAAACTTCTCCCCCCTGGCGAAACTTCCTGCTGAGCCGGTCTCTCCTCTTCCTGCACGCTGAGTTGCCCGGCCCCGAAAATTCCCCTCTTGCACCGGTGTCACATTGCCCCCGGATTCGCTATCCTCCTCGTCAGCCCCCCCAGGCTGCAAACATCCCCATTTCTCACCCCAGCAACTCCATAACTGTTCACATGTGGTTTCTGCCAAAGCGTCTTCCTCTCCCTCATCACAACCACCTGTTGCTGCTGGTGCAGCGTCCTCTTTGCAGAGGAAACTCTACGATCTATGTAAAGTTTATACACTATGAATCTTCATGGACACTATTACAGAGTTACAAAAATTCTAAAATAAAACACGTTAAGAACAGACAAAGGACAACAGACACATACAACAAAATCCAGCTAAGGAATAGCAATTGCACTCTTCAGTAACACAGTTTTTTATCAGAGCTTTGAACTCTCCCAGAGAGACCAAATCATTAAGCTGTAATGTGGTCTGAAGATTGTTCCATGAACATGGCGCGAAGTAAGAGAAAGCTGCTCTATCAAGTTCTGTGCAAATCCTGGGTATCATCTTTGGTCCTATTCCAAATATCTCTAAAAGTTCAGAGTGTTTTAGTTGTCTCTACAGCCTGCACCAGTGGTTGCATGGCTTCTGCTCAGCCACAGGAATTGATTACATATCGAACTTTGATTCTTTTTGGTGTCTCCCACGTCTCCCATCACTGTATCTAGTACATACAGTATGGGTCCTGCTGAGGATGTTTGCCCTCCGTCTTTACTCTTTATTGACTCCCCATACTCTCCATATAAGTCACTAACCTGTTCTTACCCAGATTCTCCTACAAATATCTATAATATTCAGACTGTAATCTCTGAAAGAATCCCCAGATCTTACTGTAACAACCGGGGTATCAACAGTAATGTCCTTGTGCCTTTAATTTCTTATGATTTTTGTGCTAGTAAGAGATATGAGCCACCACACGTGTTCTCGTCATCAGTCCTTAAATCTCAGGCTGATTTTGTATCGCATAAGGGTATGGACTTTATTCATATAAATGTGCATAGTCTGATTTCGAAGCTGGATTGCATCAAAATCTGGGTTTTGCAAACTAAGGCTGATATTTTTGTATTCTCAGGAACCTGGCTATCACACCAAGTGCGTGATGTTGACATTGCTATTAATGGATATAATGCATACAGAGCTGATAGGTGTAAGCCTGCAAAGGGCGGAGGCATAGCTATTTTTGTTAAGAACTGTTTCTCTGCAACTATTATTAATGCTACATCCATGCCAAAGTGTTTTGAATATTTGCCCGTAAGTGTCTCCCTGGGTAACAGTATTGTACTGTGGTAAGCTGCTTGTTATGGGTGTATATCATCCTCCTTCAGCACCATCTACTGCTATCATTGATCTCTTTCATCTAATATCCTCCTATGCATCCTCCATTGGTTTACTAATGTATCTGATGGCCAAAAAGATCTCTGTACTGACTTGAACCTCACACAACTGATCTCTGCTTCAACGAGACCGGACTCAGCTAACCTTGATAAAGCCACCTTATTAGATCTCAGCTTAAAAAATAGGCCACATAATTTTAAATCATCGGGGATTCTTCCACTCGATTTTAGTGATCACTGTCCAATAGCTTGCATCAGAGATATTCAGCAAAGGAAATCTGAGCCTTGTTTTGTTGTTAAGCGAAATTTCAAACATTTTGTGGATAAAAACTTTTTGAATAACTTGTATTTTAGTGATATTTTCACTACAAATGCTGTCCCTGATCCCAATGCAGCTTGAAACCATTTTATTGAAATCTTTAACATAGTTGCTGATAAACATGCCCCCTTCAGGAGGTTGAGGGTTAAGAATAGAAGTAATCCCTGGTTCACTCGCAATATTGGAGATATATTACACACCAGGGACATTGCTTGGAATAAAGCATGTGCTACGGGCTTTAGCAATGATTGGCCGCATTTTTGCCATCTCCGAAACAAGTGCCTTGCTGCTATTCGTAAGGCCAAATCATCTTAAGTTGTGGCATCTTTATCCAACTGTAATGGAAATCCGTCTAAATTTTGGAGAACAATCAAGACCCTTTCACATACCCCTTCCTCATCATTACCCAATCAAGTCATTCAAAATTCTATCACAATTACTGATAAGAAAGAATTATGTGACGTTTTCAATAATCACTTTATTGCTGCAGGTTGTCTCTTCCAAAACTCAGGTCAGAGTGATTTGCTCCCCATTGATTTTCCACCAATGTCAACAAATGTTGGAACCCCCAGCTTTTCCTTTAGGCCCTTCACTAGAGCTGAAGTGCTAGCTGCTCTCTGTCAGCTGGATCCCAAGAAATCCACTGGGGCTGACAGTTTAAACCCACGCCTACTAGCATTAGTTTAGCATTAGTTGCCCCTATTATTGTTGATATCTTGTACATTTTTAGTTTGACACTCTTGACAGGGAGCATTCCTACTGTGTGGAAGACAGCTCATGTAACTCCTCTGCATAAAGGTGGGTCCTCTGATGAACTGAATAATTATCGTCCAATTTCTAAATTGTCCTGCTTAGCAAAAGAGCTAGAAAGGCTAATAAGTAACCAAATAAAATCCTTCCTATCAACTCATGGTATTTTAAATGTTTTTCAATCTGGCTTTAGACCTGGGCATAGTACTGTGTCAGCAGCCACTAAGGTGGTGAATGATATTGCCTCTGCTCTTGATAGTAAATTAGATTATGCCGTCCTTTTCATAGACCTCTCTAAGGCCTTTGATACTGTCCACCATGCAATACTTATTGATCGTCTTTCTAATATGGGATTTGACAGTATGTCTTGTAAATGGGTTGAAAATTATTTATCTGAAAGATCTCAAGCTGTGTTGGCAGATGGCTGCTCGTCAAATTTCCAACCTATCTGTAAAGGGGTACCACAAAGATCTGTTCTTGGACCTCTTTTATTCTCTATTTATATCAACGATCTTAACTTTGGTTTTAAACACAGTTTAATTCATCTGTATGCTAATCTGTATGTTAATCTTGTATCTAATCTTAGATTGTTTTTAAACCCTGGCAAATCCAAATACATGATTTTTTTTGGAAAAAAAGGCCACTGATAGCTGTGCCAACACTATCACCACTGTTGATGGGTTCAGTTTGGAAAGAGTTTGTTGTTATAAATATCTTGGCATCTGGATCGATGACAAACTATCCTTCAAATCACTTGTTGCAAAACTTTTAAAGAAACTCAAACCTATCTTGGCCTTTCTCTACAGGAATAAATCATGTCTAAATCAATATTCTAGAAAAGAGTTAGTGCAAGTCACATTTTTATCAGTGCTAGATTACGGAGATATTATCTATATGCCTGCCACTACGCTAAAACCTCTGGACTCAGTTTATCACTCAGCCACTAGATTCGTAACTGGTGATGAATTTAGCACCTACCATTGCACACTCTATGAACATGTGGGTTGGACTTCTTTGGCTCTGAGAAGAGAGAATCACTGTATTTTGTTTATTTATAAGGCCAAGCAACAAGCTTCCTGACCAATTAACAAGCTTAATGTCATTTAGGCAGTTTAACTATAGCACTCGTGCCTATAATTCATTAGTGCTTAATGTCCCAAATGTTAGGACAGAGACAGGAAAGATCGCTTTCAGACACTTCGCACCATCAAAATGGAATGCGATGCAAACTCATCTCCAATTAAGCAGCTTGATTCTTTTCATGAATTTTAAAAAATTTAAGTTCTCATTGATTTTATGTTCTCTCAAGGTATTTGTACACATTAAGATGTTAATTCTCCTTGTACTGTTATTGTGCTAGTATTTTGTATGATTTTATATTGTGTTTATTGTTTATTTATGTAATCTGGGTGTCATTGAAAAAGAGAGCTTGCTCTCAATTGGCCCTCCCTGAATAAATATAGGAATGAATGAATTTACAGAACGCTGCAGCCAGACTGCTAGCTAGAACAAGCCGTAGGGCCCACATTACCCCTGTTCTTGCTTCCCTCCATCGGCTTCCTGTTAAAGTCAGGATAAACTAGAAGATTCTATCGATTACGTATAAAGCACCACATGATCTTGACCCTAGTTATATTGCTGACCTCGTTATTTGTCACGCCACTTCTTGACCACTTTGATCTTCAACTCCTGGGCTGTTATCTGTTCCTAGCTTGAAATACAAAACAAAAAGTGACCATGCCTTCTCATTTATTGCCCCCACCCTTTGGAATAATCTTCCACAACCTATTTGCCTTGCTGACTCTTTGGACAGTTTCAAGCAGCTTCTTAAGACTCTTTCAGTAGATCTCAACTGAAGATCTGTGGAAAGTCTTATTATTGATATGTCTTTTCAGTCTGTGCTTTTGTGTGTGTGTGTGTGTGTGTGTTTATGAGTGTGTATGTATCTGTGAGTATATATGTATGTGTGTTTGAATATGAATATATTAATATATATTATCCTTTTAATGTATTGGTTTTCCTATGCACTGGCTTTAATCTTATTGTGTGTGTGAGTCACTTTATAACTGTGTTTTAAAATTGCTACATAAATCTATTTACTTACTGACTTTGTGTGACTTTTTTTTTAAGATGCGAAAAGGCATGTGAGATTTTAGTAAGAATGTGTAGTCATTTTTGTTAGATTTTTTTTTTTTTGGTGTGGTGGTTGGCTAGATGTCTTCATTTTATAAAACACATTTTCTGTCAAGTACCTTTCTGACTCCGGTCCTACAGATTCTATCATAATCATTAATGATAATATCCTTGCCACCGTGCTGCACCCTGTTTCTTCTCCTGTTCCACACAATTCTGGACCTGTCCAGATCCAGTCCAGGTATTATGAACACACACAGTTTTCAAATGAACCCTTTTTTGTTTGATTTCTTTCAAAAACATTGGGGAAAAGGCAATGAGAAAATTAGCAAAATGTTACTTGATGAATGGATCTGGTGGATTATCACTTTTAATTTAAATCAATAACTCTATCATCCAGAAGTAAATCTGTGTTTTGGAAAGACTTTTTAGGCCCTGATTAGCTGTTCCAGATTAAGGCCTTGTCCTGTCTTAATTGAATCCCTGCCTGGGAAACTACCAAACCGTGTTTTATGATAACCAGGTGTTTTGTTTCTGAGAGACTAAATTGTATTTTTGTTGTAGATTGAATTTAATGTAAAGCAGGAGACTGTGTTGAAGTTTACATATGCAAAAGCCAGTTCACAACTTTAATTACAGGGATGGGGAAATTTGGGTTACAGCCAGTAGTAAAACAATACAACATACACATGATAATAACTTACACAGTACACAACACAGGACCCAGACATCACTCGCTGGTAGATTCAGAGATCAAAAACAGAATGACCTGACATCAATGCTTACTAAAAGCAACAAGCGCAGTACCTCTTGGTGCTGCCTTTAGGAAGACTAAACCTTTGCCCTGAAGGAAGCAGCTGGAACTCAGCATGCAAAGGGTGAGGTCCTCACCTATAGAGCTCTTAATGGGCAGGCACCATCTTATCAGATTGATTGATTGATTGCACTGCTGTCACTGGCCCCCCTTTAATCACACAGGATGCAGTAGGGCAGGACTTCCTATGGAAGTCAAACATCTTTGGTTTTGGCCACATTTATCTGAAAGAAGGACTGGTGCAGCCTATATGAATATGAAATTATAAAAAATGTGTAATATAAACTAAATTTAAATAAATAGTTGGACTAGTTATCAGAAGTGAGTTCGGCTCAGGGAGGAAACTAACAGTCTCGAATCACACAGTATTGCAGTTTGGTAAGAAATAGTACCATATATTGAAACAAAACAACAATATGCAACAGAAATGATCACATTTGGAAAATGGCCATTTAGTATCCTTTAAGACACAATAAGATTTCTAAATAAGATTCACAATTTCTAAACTAAATTCCACAGTTCTTTTTTTCCCACATCTCACTCCCAAGCACAAAACAAAACAATTGAGAATTATGCCAACTCAAAAACCTTACTGCCAGTTATGGCAACAGTTCATGTTGGGGTATAAATATGAGTCCATGAAAATTATCTGTTGGTGTGTGTGTTATTGGGCAGAGTTCTTCAAAAAAGAGTTCTGGCTGCAAGGAGCCTCCTACCAGGACCGGCAGGAGTGAGGTAGAGGCTTGGCTGTTGTTTAATACAGTCCTGGTAGCTCGCCATCAACTGTTGTGTATAGAACAGGACCATTCATTCATCATTGTGTACACATTATCTCATCACATAAATACTCATTGCTTAAGTATATACAGTATACTACCAGTCAAATGTTTGGACACACCTTCTCATTTAATGTTTTTTCTTTATTTTCATGACTATTTACATTGTAGATTCTCACTGAGGGCATCAAAGCTATGAATGAACAAATATGGAATTATGTAGTAAACAAAAAAGTGTGAAATAACTCAAAACATGTTTTATATTTTAGATTCTTCAAAACAGCCACCCTTCGCTTTGATTACTGCTTTGCACACTCTTGGCATTCTCTCGATGAGCTTCATGAGGTAGTCACCTGAAATGGTTTTCCAACAGTGTTGAAGGAGTTTCAAGAGATGCTGAGCACTTGTTGGCCCTTTTGCCTTCACTCTGTGGTCCATCTCATCCCAAACCATCTGGATTGGGTTTAGGTCAGGTGACTGTGGAGGCCAGGTCATCTGGCGCAGCACTCCATCACTCTCCTTCTTGGTCAAATAGCCCTTACACAGCCTGGAGGTGTGTTTGGGATCACTGTCCTGTTGAAAAATAAATGATGGTCCAACTAAACGCAAACCGGATGGGATGGCATGCCTTCAATTTTGAATAAATCCCCAACAGTGTCACCAGCAAAGCACCCCCACACCATCACACCTCCTCCTCCATGTTTCATGGTGGGAGCATGTAGAGACCATCCGTTCACCTTTTCTGCGTTGCACAAAGTCACGACGGGTGGAACCAAAGATCTCAAATTTGGACTCATCAGACCAAAGCATAGATTTCCACTTTTTTTGGGACAAGAAACACAAGGAATGTCCATTCCTTGTGTTTCTTGGCCCAAACAAATCTCTTGTGCTTGTTGCTTCTCCTTAGTAGTGGTTTCTTGGCACCTATTTGACCATAAAAGCCTGATTTGTGCCATCTCCTCTGCACAACTGATGTAAAGA
>OMLB01061838.1:0-22009 GCA_900302555.1 Myripristis jacobus
ACTCAAGCACTGGGAATTACTTTGTTCCCTGTGGGGGTTAAGAGGGAGAGGGGAGAGAGGGAGACAGATTAAAAGAGATTGGTTGAGAGAGAGAAGAGATCCCTGTAAGGGATTTGGCAAGCATTAGCACTGATCACTTAGGAGCTAAACTTTCCAAAGTGCTGAAGAATTGAAATGGACTTTTCCTCCCCCTCCCACTCTTAACCTTTACACAGAGTAAAATAATTAAAAATCCCAAATGAAGAGCCCATTGTGAATTTATGAATAGCAAATTTGGTCCCAATTATATCCAACCAATAAGCTGTCACTGTTGAGGTGAGTAATGAGGAGCTATAAATATCTGATGTCCTCTGGCATGAAATGAAAGGTGATCAGCTCATCATAATAGGATGCCTTCTGTATGCTCAAAAATTACTGGATAACTTACTGAGGTAAATGGGTAACTAATTGTTTAATCTACCATCTTCAAAAACTTAGCATTCAAACAGGTAAACAACTGAATGAGCCCCCAACCTCCCAAGCTCACATTATACTGGATATGCCTCAGGATAGGGCAGACAGGCAATTCACTGTAGGATTTGTTATGGCAGAGTTTGATTTTTTATGCTCGGGTCTCCAAACTATGGTATAGACTGTAGCAACAACTCCAAAAAAATCATTACAATCTGACAAGTGCTGGATATTTGTTGCATTATTTGCATTTTGCACACCAGACATTGTGAGATATGATACAAACAGGGGAAGCAGCCACATGAGTGGCTGACATCTTGTTATAATAGGCGTACCTATTATTCTACAATGGATACAGCTGCAGCACAATATTTCTATTTTACATTCTCAGAGGTAGTACAACCTGCATGATTTTTGGATGTGATGCCTATCTGTTTTCATCCACATCACATCATCACAGCTTAATGGGACGTCTTCAGCAGACAAATAAAGTTAGTTTGTTTTTTGACATTATTATGTTTGTTGCAATAATGTAAACAGTGAGTATGGCGACCATAACTGTAGGACACACAAAGTAGGAAGAGTAATCTAATAGCAACAAGGCTGTGTAACAAGTGGAAATGCAAAAACTTTCTTGAGATGCAAAGCAACATATACTATCTGAGACAGCCAGGGTGAGAAACAAATGAAAAATTCAGCCTGTTTTTTGCATCTGAAGAGTATTGGTAGTAGGTGATTTCAGGGGGAATGAGGGGCATGCCTGCAATCCACCCCCTCTCCATCCCATAGTAGCAGAGAGAGTGCAGGGGCAGAGGGTTTTTTTAGTTGAACAGACTCATCCTTTGACTGAGGTTTGTGCAAGTTAGCCTCTATGGCTCCGATCATGGCTCTGAAATACCAATAGCCTAACTGTGCTTTGTACTGATGAATCCATGGCACTGTCCATGGTGCTGAACTAGCAGATGGATTTGAAATTGTGCCTTTTTGTTCTGTCAGTTTCATGTTGAATCTATAATATTCTCCAAACTCTAGAAGCACTAAATACTTAACTATATTGTAGCCTATAGACTCTAGAATAGTGTTACCTTCATGATCAAAGTGACAAGTAGCGATGTGTAGTTGCAGAGGAACAGGAGGATCACAGGGACACACTTCTGCCTGACTTAAGAAACCAGGGCTTGTGCGATTTTAGATGTTCTGACCAAGAAAAACAAAATGATGTAGAATCTTTGATTTTGTAATCATTAAAGCCAGCATCTACAAATAGCAGCACAAACCCTTACCATGCACCAAAAACCTGAGCCGGCAGCGGTCTACTCTCCTGTGCCCAAATGACTAAATCTTGTTATATAAACAAGGTTGGCACAATTTTACAAAGATGAGGGACAATTTTTGGCAGGGAAGTTAAAAGTAGTTTTGTATCACGAATCCCCTTCCCTAGTCTCCTGCATGTGTTTCACATCCACAAATTATGTTTTGTTTTTCTTTTATTTTTTTCTTCTGATAAATAACGCCAAGGATGTTTTCTGACTCACATTTGTCAGAATAATGCTACAGTATATAATGTCCTCTAATCTCACTAATTGACATTTTGGGCTTAATTAGGCTTAAAGATGAATTAAAGTATGAGTGTAGAATACATGATACAGTGGATCACTAAGCCAATCCATTTCCCATGTGTGGGCATTCCTCCGTGCAAGATAACATTTTAGCATTCAGTACGTCACAGGAGGCCAATTTGGCACAGGTTGAGAAGTTAAGTCATCTTTTCTCTAGGTATTAAATGCCACACGCAAAACAATGCTTTCTGGCTTTGTAAACTACATGGAGGCATTGCTGTATAAATTTCCTTCCTTTTTGTGCTACTCAACTAACACAACTCAAGACACATATCTTATAATATAGCAGCTGCTTTGCCAAATGAGGGGGTTATTTACAGTATGTTCTTTCCTCACCCAGATTTCCTGCAGATGGCCCAGGGATTCAATCCAGTGAACTTCCATTCACAAGTCTGCTCCTCCAGGAGTAAAGTTCAGCTCTAAGCTGCAGGTTCATTTTTGAAAATATAGAAAACATTCAACTGATCTGAGCCTGTATATCTCAATAAATGATATCTACCTGCAGTGGAAGTATAGGTATATCACCTATCACCTTTCTGATCTCAAACTCCACTCCTCATAAAGTTCACCCAGTAGAGGATGAACTTTATGAGGCCCTGGAAAGAAAAAAAAGCTGTCTTTGGCTATTGAGGCTCGTTAATGAGCACCTCATTAACTGGAAGATCTGTCTGCATGGCTGTGTGCAGCTGTGACACACACACTCACACACACATGCAAAAACACTTACACGCACATACACACACACACTCACATATACACGCGCACGTAGACACACACTGTGATGACATTTGACAAGCTGTGTGTCTGTGTTCTAATTGAGTCTCCAGAGAGTCATGTTGGCACTTGGCACCAGGAGAGCCTTGGTCCAGCTAGGCAGGCCAGCTTCATGCGACTGCAAACACATAACAGTAAGTCACTGGTACAAAGCACACTCTTTAAACACTCAGTGCCCTTTTCAAAAGAATTCACTGACTGGAACATCATTCTTTCATCTCAAAGTCTTGTATACATGTAACTTTTTTCCATGTACCTCTTTGTTATTTATGTTCTTTCTTTTTTCACTGCTTTATTCCTTCTCTTTAACTGATGCATTGTGACTCATGTTCCCCAGCATGTTATTATGGATCCCACTGGAGTTGTGGGCAAGAAACACCCACAAGCACTGTGATTGGGCATAGGATTTGTTGACCCTGCTGCCCATTTGCTAAAACATGCTTGACTTAAGCCCTCATTCCACCCTAACCTTGTCCAGGTAGGCATACATGACATACATTCACTTAGCAGCCATTTCGAAAATTCAGGGTGGTTAACTCTACCTGAAGAGTGAGTCCAGGAGCACTGTGTATCATACAAACATTTACCACTGCACACACTGACACTGAAAAACATTTGACACTAAAGGGCAACAGCAATCCAGGGCAGAGGATTTCTATAGGAAGGAGATAGGACGCCCGTGGGTTTCAGCATTGGCAGTGGCTGACTGGATCATGTGCACGGTTTTAAAGTAAACATATCAGTCCTTGCCATCATGAAGCCATCTCTCAGATTTCTCAGTGGTGGCGGTCTCTCACGGCAGTAAATGCAGACTCAGCTGCACTCGCAAAATAACATATTTTTTCGTAAACGGATTCATCATCTCTGTCTGATTTTACCAAGTCATGAAGAAAATGCTGGGCATGAGCGGCACTAATGTCAGTTTTTGTCACAAACTGTTTTCTCAAAAAAGCTGTTTGTTCAGCATACTGAGTTCAATAAATTCTTCTTTGAATACTACTTCTGCTCATGATTATTATGTTACTTTTACAACAGCATATAGATTGAAGACTGTATTGTGTTATAAATTAGTAGAAGAAACAAACAACCCACTTTGTGCTTTTAAAAAGTGTGTTCTGTTTTATGGTGTGTTAATTGATCAATTATTGTTACTTTGCATGTGTTGACTAGTGCTTAGCAACACCCACTCACACATTAGTCATTCATTTACTTTACTGGGGAAAGCTGTACCACAATGCTAAAATTAATTCATTATTTTACCTGATTAATTAGTATGTAAGTAATCATGTTTTAAATGCATTCAAAATTACTTACAGGTCAAAAGTAAAAGTAAATGTTCAGTATAACAGGCGAGTTTTAGTGCTTTGAGGCATTCTGGGCTTGACAGTTGTTAATTTTTAGGCTGAAAATCCATTAAAAGTATAAATGCATGTTAATATTTATTTAATGCAAGCATAAAAAGTAGCAGTTCCCCAAAACTCCTTTCACCTGTGATTGCTGTTGTTTCATTTTCTTGTACATCTGTGTTAAGCCTCAGTTTGCAGAAACAGCAGCCCTGTGGCACTGTGGGAGCAAAGTCCCTAGTATAGTTCAAAGCGCATGTATACCAATTAGCAACACTTCCATAAACTCTCATGAGCTAAAATCTCTCTGGCTGAACAACCCAATAACAGTTTGGTTTTATTCTAAGAGATTTCTTGAATCTCGCATCAATTAGGTCTCAAACTGTGGAGGTAGCGTGGGCTTTAATGGTAAATGATGTATCCCCATAGTGCCTCTATACCACCATCTCAGTTACGCTCCATAGAGGTTGCTTCCAGGAAGTGAGGCCAGCAAAGAGATAAGAGTGTTCATTACAGCAGCCAACCCCCAAGAGGGATGGAAGGCACCTCCTGCTCCTCATCTTATCTCTATCTTCAGGAAAAAGGGAGTTTTTACTCAGGACTGGGGAGGGCTACAGGTTACGGATCAAGAAAGAGAGAAAGAAAAGTGAAGTGTGTGTGAGAGTGTGTATGTGTGCCTGTTGGTGTGTGTACATCTATTCTAGAGAGAGGGATCTTTTCTCCTCCCCTGCTGTGAAAAAAACTATCTTCGACTGCTTTAAGGAGCCAATCCTTGATTTAAAACAAATCTGAAAGTACAACCCCGCCACAAAAGCTTAAACACAGGATTAGAGGAAGTCTACGCCTGTGTGTTTATAATTGATATACTGGGGAAAATAAGAAGAAGAAAAAAAACTATAGCAGATTATGACTTGAAATAGCTGCTTAGAACACTAGCTTTTCTCCCGCCATTCCTCATCCCTTCTTCTACTCTCTCTCTTCCCTGACCTCTTCTCTCTTTACTGATGTTGCCACTGTTTCCTCCCTTATCCTTTCCTCCAAGGTCCTATATTCTCAGGGGCATATGTTCCCTACATTTAATTTTCCCATTTTCTGCGGACCATATATTCCCAAGGTCACAATTTCCCAGGGTTCTATGTTCCCAAGGACCAACACTCTGAGGACCGTATGTTGCCATGGTCCTATTTTCAAAGATCCTACATTCCCAGGGCCAAATGTTCCCAGGGTCCTGTGTTCCCAGGGGTGTGGCCATACAATGTAATGCCTGACTGTTTTAGTTGTACAGTCAGTATTTGAGGTAAAGACTTCACACTGTCATTGTGTGTTCAAAAAAGGTCCTGTGTTCCTAGGGTCCTGTGTTCCCAATGTCCTGTTTTCTCAGGGTCATATGTTTCCAAGGTCCTATCTTCCCAAGCTCCTGCACTTCCACGGCCTTATATTCCCAAGCTCATGTTTTCCCAAGGACTTATATTCCTAGGACAGTGTGGTCCCAAAGTTCTACGTTCCTAAGGCTATATGTTCCCAAGGACCCATGTTCCCAAGGTCCTTGGTTCCCTAAGCACCATGTTCCCAGGACCTTGTGGTGCCAAGGTTCTATTTTCCAGGTTCCTATGCTCCCAAGGTCCTCTGTTCGCAGGGCCATATGCTCCAAAGGTCATGTTTATTATGACTGAAAATATATTCCCTCAGTGTATTACTTTCAAACTGAAAACAGACACATGTTTATTAAATCTTATGTTCCTTCAACATAAAAAGTAGAATAATTTCCACAATATTCATGTCATTTAGTATATTAACAAAATGCGCAATCTGATAGTGCATGTTGAGTAAATGATACCTGAAATGCTATCGGAAAATGCTATTTGATAAAAAAGGCTCTGAGATAATGTACAGTAAGGCCTTGTAGAGGTGGGCAGTATACTGATATTATATCAATATTGTGATATAGGACTGCTTGTCATCTGGGCTTTTGGATATCATAATATCATGATATGACATAAATATTATCTATGCCTAGTTTTAGATTTCCCCATACCCCCATTACCAATGATCGTCCAAAAATCTCTTTGTCTAAATATTTTTGCAAAACACAAATATGCATCCACATTGTCACAATATCAAGATATTCAGTCAGTGATATTGCAATATTTCCTTTGTTCATATTGCCTACTCCTAGGGCTTTGGGGAAAATACATTCCCTATCTTTTAGCTTCTCCATCCCTGTCCTCTCAGTGCTCAGGTTTTGCAGTAACTGTAACACTGGTTAATCTCCTCCCTCACCTCACCACCATGCTGAGTTTCAAAAAAAAAAAAAACTTTCCCATCTTTCTGCTGATCAAAACTGACCATGTTTATTGTAGAAACACAAGAAAGAGGAAGAGGTGGAGGGGAAGGAGAATGGGCAGCCACTTCTTCATCTGTATTTTTATGTATTTTCTTTGTGGCAGAAATGCCCATCTCCCAGTAGACTTGACCGCTGGGATCCCTGCGTTGATTTTCTCCTCCTTCCCTCTCCTTACTGTGTTCTCATGTCAGCTCCTCTCCATCTCTCCACTATTTTTTGATTTACTCCCCTTTACCGTGCTATCATACCACCTCCTGTCCTCCCCTCCTCTCTCTTCTCATCTGTTCTCCTGTTCTCCTTTCTCATCCTCTGCTCTCTTCTTTGATTTACTCTACTCTCCTGCCCTCTCTTCTCCTCTGTTGCTCTGCCCTCTCATCTCCTCTCTCCTCTACCCGTGTTGAAGGATTCATAGCTACCAGGTTACCCTTTGCACAACCATTGCCTCGTTTCCTCTCAAAGGGAGTGATGTCCTGAGATGAACTGCTGCTCCCTCCCTATTTGTCAGCTCAGGGCTCAGGCCCTGAGGCTATTTATAGGCCTGCATGTGGTATAAGTAAAGAAAGAAAAGAGAATATTGAGCACCACTGATGAGATTTCTTTTTTTGGCCGTCTCTTGCTTCTGTTCTCTTCCCTCTGCCTCAGTCTCTCTTTTTCTGCACAAAATCTGACTGTGATATACCTGTATGTCCGCTTGTCAATCCACAGTATCTGGCTACCTTACCCTCTGTGTAATCCCCTAATCCTCTGCCTCCTCCTTTCCTTCCTGCCAAGACGTCCTCCACCGACATCTGTGCTGGTTTGGCGATGCCAGCGGTCAAGTCTTTTGGGAGACTGACTATTCCACCATATCGCCAGAAACACAGACAGAGAAATGGCCGCCCACCACCCCCTCCTCCTTCTCCTGCCTGCTTTTGTGTTTCTACAATAAAGAATGTTTTGTTTTTGATCTGCTGCAAGCTGAGAAAGTTGTTGGGACTTGGCAGAGTGGTGAGGTGAGATCAGCTGGTGTTACAATTAGCTTAAACCCTAACCTCTGGGGTCAGAGAGAAAAAGGAGGACACGCAGAGTAAAAGACAGTGAAGGGAAAAGGTGAATGAGAGTGACAGATGGGGCAAAGAGAGACAAGAAAGTAGTAGAGGTAGAGGTAAAATGTTAAGGCTGTGGCCAAATTAAAATTTTTTAGCAAGTACCAAAAAACCCTTACCTGGGCCTCTTCAACCCAGAAATTTTCAGCAATGTAAAACCTCTTTAAAACCTAAAACTTCTCTTGCAGTTGTACCATGACTTGCATAATTTACAACCATCAGAAAATCTTATAGGACTTACTATCCTTCAAATCCAGTGTTCACAACATATCATATTACAGTCATATTACAGTGTAGGGATTTGCTATGAAGGAACACCTGTTTAAGACCCCCTGCGTTTTGAGCTTATGTGTTTGAGGCAACTTGAAGGCAGCATGAAGTCTACATGTGAAGATCTGTTAAAAGGTACTTTAATCTAACTTACTGCACCAATGTATTGTGCTGATTTTTTGCAGAGTTGCTTGGTTACATGCCTGAACACATCATCAAAGTCACAATTCAGTCAAACCTATATTATCACCCTATTATTTATGTCACACAAAAACTCCATCAAATTGACACAAATCAATAGCTTAATTTTTGTGAAACATTTTGATAGGTATTATTTCTTGTAGCAAATCAATAAGACACATAAGACATACTTGGTAAATGCATTGTTCTAATAACCTAAAACCTAACTATTAAAATTAGCATAGCATCAAAAGAAATATCTTATCTTCATTGCGTTTTGTGTTATTCTTTGTTACTGTGTATATACCTGTTTACCAAAAGGTACAGGTTACAATTCAGAGTCTTGTTTAAGATGAATTCTCAAGCTTATCACTGCACCATGCTCCATTGTTTTACACTTACAAATCTATTTGTTCTCTAACCTACATTTTTTCCCCTGATATGAGAAATAAATGAGTTTACATAACCTATTTAGAGATGTTAAATTTTAATTCAAACACTGGAGATGCTATGGTCTTAGGTGTGCATGACTTTTCCCAAATATTTAATCTTTGAGGGCCTGCATTACGTAAGTAAGAAAAATGTATTCAGTAGGCACCTTTCTACTGCAGATTACACTATTTTTAAACATGCTCTATGGTCAACATCTGATATAAAAAGTTTCTCTTCTATATTCCTGAACATGCCCATTATTTTTTTTTAAATCTATTTTAGAAAGTTTGTCTCACTCAGTCTCTGTGTAGTTTTAACATCACTGAACCACTTCCTACATTTGGCAACAGTTCTCTTGGAAACAGAGCGAGAAAAATGCACGTCCAAATGTGTTACGTTGTCCAAGTCTAATTTGATTTAAGGTGCCATACATATGATTCTGCGCCTCCTACACATTGGACACTAGTTTCCTCTTGGGAGAAGTTTTTTGTGGTTTTCTGCTCCAGATTGTTCTCTCCATCACCAAACCGTCAGACCGCCTTGGTGCAAAGTGCACTGCTTTGAAGGGATGGTGATTTGATTGGTCAGGATGATGCAAACCCCTACCACATGTACGGCATAACCAACGAGTAGGTGTGCGTTAAATGGTTTTAAGGCACGACATGGAGGCGAAGAACCAAACGGTTTTAGGGCACGATGTGGAGGCAAAGAACCACCTGACGCAAAGTGGAGCCACAATTGCCAGCCTTGTGTGCTTACACCATGCATACTGCACTATGCATGCTTAATTTACAAAAGCAGAGCCATATATATGAGTGAAAGTTTCCAAAAAAGGCCAGACAACAGTGTTCTTGTTTTGCTGTGAGTCCAGGTGTAGCCTTATCCAAGGCAAACTGACACTGAAATTCTTGAACACATTTTCCCCACACGAAAGGATTAACATAAAGGAGACGTGACTAGAAACAGTAGCATTATTCTGACAGTGAGAGTATAGCTGTGTATGTCAGCATGGTGGATGAGTGGATACATTTACCTTCAACTGCAGCACCCCAAGCTGTAATTCATATCAGGAAACCTTCTACAATAAAGTCAAGATTTTTAGCAAAATCTGACCCTTAACCTTAAGATAATGTTTTCTTGTGATGAAGAGGTAGAAAAGGCTTATCCAGCTGTCATGTAATCCAGGTTGCGGTGGAGGAACATCATTTTATCCAGAGTTTCTGCACTTTTCGCAATTTTTTATGTGACTTTTGTCAAGTGAAATAGCTGATTGTCCCTGTTGCCCTCCCCCTTGGAGTATGGCACGACATTATAGATCCTCCGCAAAGTGCACACACACACACACACACACACACACACACACACCCCTCAATCCTCCATTAACAGGCCCTTCAAAGCAGTTACTCTCCTGCTGCTTCCTGTCCCAGCTGTGAGACAGTGACTAGCAGCAGTTTTGGAGGTTTTAAAAAGCAAGAAGAGGGTTTAAAACAAACGAAGCAAAGGACAAGAGAGAAACAGTGAACAACCAGGAAAAGGAAACTCAGCCATGATCTTAATTGGCTCCTGGCTGGCTGGCTGTCGGTCTGAGATCACACCAGTATGATTCATCAGTACCACAAGAATCAACAGAAAAGTCAACAGAGGAGTGAAAATAAACAACACATGGCCATGTAAATAAAGGGTCTTATGAGATGTGGATATTACAAGGAGAGTACAGAGTAAAGGAAAAAAAAATACAATTGCTTTCTTCTCAAATATGCTAGTTTTATACTGGCAGACCTAATTATGTGTGGGCAAACAGTGGAGCATCTGGTTATTATCTGCATAAAGAGACAGTAAAGCAACTGGTACATGTGCATTGTGTACTGCGTGGCTGTCACTCAAACAGGAAAGAGCCTTAACAACAGTTGCCTCTCCTGTATAGGAGCCATGAAAGCACAATATTTTATAACAAATCACTGTTTTTTTGTTGTTGGAAAACATATGGTTTCAGTCATACAGAACATTTTTTCGTCTTTAATTTCCCAAAATGAGAAAATAAGACACATTTTATATGCAGCTTGTACAATAGAACAGATTTGCAAGATAAATGTCAGTACAGCATCATTTCATGTATGTATTCCAACTGAGTCTGTATGGCATCATTGCATCTGAGACCTCCTCTATGAGACCTCCATCTTTCCAAGAAAAGATCCAACGTCTGACAGAATCACTATTTCTCTTTTCCATTATAGGCTTTGCAGTCCATGGAAAGTATAAATGACTTGGTTCTGATAATGAGGCCTATTATAAGAATATCAAAAAAGGATGGAAATTAAATTATACTACCCTTCAACACACCCTTTCACTTAAGTATAAAATAGCTTTTAACCCACCTGGGTATCGTCTGCTCTCTTTCAATCAGTAATGGCAAGTGTTCCATCGTGATCTGTGATGCAATTCTCCAGTCACCCAAGCCTGGCAGTATAAGGCACCTAATCTTTTACTACTCAGAGGCTGAATAACATCATGATGGGGCGAGGGTGACCTTCAATGAAGGCTTCATGAAATCCATTAGAACTGAATTAATGTTTGAAGGGTGTGTGCGGGTGCAAGTGTGTGTGTGTGTGTGTGTGTGTGTGTGTGTGTTTGCACATTTATTAAATTGATCACTCATAGGTTTGTATGGCCACTTGAGTCTGGTGTCCAAATTGCCATCTTAATTATAATAATTAAGATTATTATCATAATTATTCCTGTAGTCCCTGGCTAAAACCAGGTTGGCTGAAACCCATTATTGACTATGACTAGGTCACATGTTATGTATAATAATCCACTCAGGGCTAATGTGATGATACACAGCTGGACTAGTCCATCGACCATCCTGCTTCACTGTTTTGTTACTATTCAAAGCGGGATGTCAAGTTTTATTATTCTATTATTATTTTCACTATTATTGTGACTATTTTTGTCATTGGCTCACGTCTGCGACCAAAACACAGCTGTGATGTTATTTATAATTACACATAGGCCTTGAGCGTTCTATTGCTTTTATGCAAAATTTCCAAGTTTGCAGCAACAATATTGTTTTTATCTAAAATAAAACACTGAAAGTGAAGTAAAAGTAAAGTGGTGATTACCATTTTTAATTATGCTCAGTGAAAAAGTAGTTCCCCAACTGGGAACTCCTAGACAACTGTTAGAGCGGTTCAGGGCCATACTGTCTGGCTTGTGTTGGCCACCTCACCTCTTCATTCTCTAGTTCACTGAACTCATCCTCTGTGACCAGAATGAGGTGAGGAGTTGAATCGGTAATGGTTGCATTTTGGAAGACTGCCATTGGATATTTGCTTTTTTTTTTTCATCTTAAAACTTATTACCCGAATCAAAAGTTATATTTGGGAACATATCCTTTGGTAGCCACATGGAAAATGTTAGTCATCTAAACAGGAGCAAAATCACTTGTTAGTTACAATCAGTTGTTACCTTGACAGCTGTTGTACTGGAATAATACAGATAAAATGACGGCTTCTTCGAAATGGATTTTATCTTCTAGTGCTTTCTAAATCCATACTGATGAGAGGGGAGTGCGCACACTCTGGATTTCAAGCATCTTTGAGAAACGTGGCAGGAAATAGACCCTGTAGGGCAGATGGTTGTTAAAGGATATTTGGGCCCCAGCCTTACAATTCTTAGGCCGTTCAAAATGACTCCAATTTCTTGTATAGCTTTATGCAGGACCACCTTCCTAAGCCTGAGCTGAATCACCTTTTGAACAATTCATCTTAAACCCCTTCTTTATGCTCTCCTCTCTCTTTCATCTACCTCGCCCCTTTGTGAGTGAAGTGGAATTTAACAGGTGGAACTGATAAGGGATCAGAGAGCTTTCACCTGGATTCACCTGATCACCTGGTCTATTTCTGGAAAAGAGCCAGAGGTCCTAATTTTGTTCAGTCAGTATAACCCTTTCACCAGACTAATTCGCTGTCATTCCAAATTGAACAGACCTCATATAAATACCTTTGCTGGGCTAGCGCCATTTTCTCTCTGTGTCTTGTGCTTTCTGGTGGCTCAAAAAGTTATGTCTTCAAAAGTAGGAGAACACTCACATTTTTGGAATCTAATCACACAATATCTGAAATAATATATACCTTCAGCCTCTAGTCAAATACAGGTTGAAGGCTGAATTGTAGGTTATGCCCAGAGAAACACCAAAATAATGCCCCTTGCCAATAAAGGGAGAAGAGTTGGGACTACAAAAACCTCCCAACAAGGGCTAGAATTTATAGACTTTCAACATGAAATGTACATTGAAAAATACATCATATAAAGCCTCATCAGTTGGACAAGTATTATGCAGCAATCCTATAAATAGTAACTACATGCAACCACAAAACAACAGTTCCTGTCGAGGTGCAGCAATTTGTGATGGCATGGCATTATCTGGACTTCAACATTGGCTCTTATGATGGTTTTATTTGACTTTTTTTCTATATTACAGATTAGTCCGCATGAGTTTGGCCTCTGGTCAAATCTCAGTGAGCTGTTTACCCCTGGGTTTCATGCCTTTGGGCGAAGTGCAGCACTTCTGCTGGATTTACAGGGAGAATCTCCAACATCCAACCCTAATACAATATAATCCTCCCCCGTCTCTCCGCCAAAAAAAAAAAGCCTTAAAAAGCACATTTTGAATATTTCCCAAGATAGCCTTCTGTCTGTGTAGTGGAGAATGCTAATTTTAATGAGTGAAAAAACAAAACCCGTTTGTTTTGTTTTGATGTTTGTTTGGGTGCTGCTATTATCAGCGTGTCAAAATCTTCATCATGTCAGAATATGCAGACATGCAGAGGCACTGTTACCATCCCTAAAACGACATGTCAGATGAGTGATGGTGAAATGCCGTCTAAAGGCTTCATCCACAGAACTAAATCTGCATGGGACTGTCATCTATGAAGTCACACTCCAATGGGTCTACTGAAAATGTCGTGATGTGGTTGATGTCATGCTTCACAATTTGGCAGGTAGATTACACCCTCTAATCTAGCTCCTAGTCCAGGCTCAAATCTCAAGTCCAACTACTTGCGCATGTTTGCTTTCATTCAAGAGAGGCTACGAGACACAATGATGACAGCAGCGGCAGCACAAGGCGAGCGTGATGTCAGAAAGACTTCTTTGGGGAGTTCTGCTCTGAGAGGGAGAGACAGAAGCACACACTGAGAAGACAAAGATTAAAGAAACAAAGAAAGAAGCAAATAAAACAGACAAACAAAGAATGAGGCAGCAAACATGATTGTCTGTGCCAAACGCGGCCCTCCTGCGAAATAAATGTGAAAAAAATGACAAGGTTAGAGGAAGCGGTGCCAAATCTTGAGCAGAAATGAAATCCATCTCTGGGAGTAAAAAAAAACAAAAAACAGGGGGCCTCCTCCTTTTGTTCTTTTCAAAAATCCAGGAAGTACATGTGCTGCATCTACACAGTCAGACCGCAATAAAGGCGGAAATGGGCAGAGATTCAAAGCAGCAGGGTCCTGATATCGTTGAGTGGAATCCACGCCAGGACTATTTGTAGGTGGTACTGAGTATCAAACAGTTCCCTGTTAGCTTGCAGGCATGCTTTTTAATTAACATAATGGAAGCACAGAGACAATTAAATGATTTGTACTGCATGCAGGAAGGGAGGGCGATATAATGGAGGGTAGAGAAAGGCGAGAAAACTGTTAGAAGATGTGAAAAGAGAGGATTTACTATTTATGGCCGACATTTATGGGTTCGTCTGTGATCTATGGCTGCCTCTTGTAACAAGATGATGAATAACTAATAGTCTCTGTCAAGAGATGTGAAAACACCACCGAGGACAGGGAACACATGCACCTGGCACGGCTATCAAAGTGTAAATACACATTTTTTATCCACCCTAAATCACACGCAGGTCATACTGCTGGCTTCTCTGAACAAGTCAAAGTCAAACAAGTTCCTCCACAACATCACGACCTAACAAAAGGGGTCAGTCAAACAGCCATTACTAAAGGCATTCAAACACACCCACAGGGATTCCCTCTGCAAGCTGTAAGCCGCTAAAAGGGGTTTTGAAAAGACACCCTTGGGTGCCTGCTCCATTTAAGCCAAACAAACAATCGGTGCATACTGTGATCTGCTGACAGAAGAATCTTAACTGTAAACTGAACAGTTATAATGGCACTGCAGTATCATTAGAAACCATTCTCTACTTTCATACACAATGTAATTGAAAAACAAGGCCTTGCAATATATGAATGTCATCCAAGTCTTGCAACTGTGTGTGGTCGGGTGTTGGACCCAGAGGGTAAGCCTGTAGATCTTTGCAGGATGAAAGAGGTGGAAATCTGCCTCTAATACACATTCAAATATACTAGATTTGGTATCTGCAGGGCCTATGGAGGATCCCTGCTGTTCCCTTCAATTTATTTAGCAGTGTGTGTGGGAGCAATATTATCTTTGAACATGGGAACACTGAGAAGGAGCTGCATTTGCACCATAGCATGAATTTGGTCCTGTAAAACGACCTCAAATGCCTTGGTTGTTATGAAATAATGCAGAGCAATAATCAGACCTAATAACTTCCAGTAGATGGCTGCTTGTCCCATTACAGAAACACCACCACATTCAGTGGCTGACAGACATCGAGGATGGAAGGTTAAATGTCCATCTATCCCTGTTGGTGAGATCTGACTTGCAAACACGGCTCCTCTTTGCTGGTGTAATGAGCTTGTCTTGTCCTTTGTGTGACCATTAAGCTGAGGAAAGACACTTACCTTTGCTTTGACATATAAATGAATGAATTATTTATTTATTTATTTTCATGTCATACCAACCAAATTGGCCATCCCACATTGGATTACCTAACCCACCATTACAACAATATAAGACAAAGGTCACTTAGCATAATAATGCACATGTGAAATACTATTAGCATAACTGCTTACATAACCTATTTTCTTGCTTTATCCAAGTATTCTGCAAAGGCAAATGTTTCCTCTTCAAACAAGTCTTCCATTGAAAAAATAATTAAGATCTTCCCTATTAATCTTACTAAACAAACACTTCCTCAAATTTATAATACAAAAGGACAAAATAAACAAAAAATCATTTCATTTAACTCACATAAATGGCAAAGCTTACACAACTCATACTAAAATACTGCCCAGTTGCCACTTGTAAAGGCAATATTCCAAGTGAGTCCTTGTTGTGTTTCTGTAATTTTGTACACCTATTCTATTCTCTGTCCTTGAGTTTGGGAAATTCTGGTCTTCTGAGGTAAATAGCCATGCTGTCGCAGCACAGGTGACACAATACTACACAGGCTGGGGGAAAACAGGGAGGGCCAGTTTTCACATGAGGAGCTATGATTGTGGTTATGATTACTGCACCAATAGCAAACTCAACATCATCCAAAACACTGGGCTGGATTATTAGATCAATTCGACCATTGTTGCATCAGTTGTGGGTGACAAAGTGAGGAATGAGATTCTTGGCCACCACACATCTTGTAGAGCGAGGAATTAGTATTGCTAATGAGGTCAATCATACGTAAAACATGAGAAGGGCCTTCTCTGTAATTTAGATTCAATTCCCTGCTCCAAGGGTGGGCAGGAAGGAGCGCTAACTTCCCACTGGGAGAGAGAGAGAGAGAGAGAGAGAGAAGGAGAAAAGGAGAGAGAGGGAGAGATGGTGCGGTTATGGTTATGAGGTGCAACTTCCCAGCAGTATTCTTAAAAAAGTGGCTCTCATACCATCTCATGCTGTTTTGTTTTGTTTTTTTTTACTATAAAAAAGGAACTGATCCACTATGAGAACAATGTTTAACTCCCATCGCACACCTTTGTCTGTCATTCAGCTGGAATATTTCTGTGATTCATATGAATTCAATTGTTGTCTATGGCATTAATAGTGAATGGGATTATGAGCCTGAAAATTATACTTGGTACCTTTTTAATTAATGTGGAGACAATTAATTATGTTAAGATCAAGATAGAAAGGTCATTTTTCTTGGTACTGATAGATGTATAATAAAAGAAAAAAAAGAATGAGATGTTAAGCATTCATCTCCATGCAAGTACACCTGTGTAGCTAATATCACAGAGGCTCTTTAATCATCGAGAGAGAGAGAGAAAGAGAGAGAGAGAGAGAGAGAGAGAGAGAGAGAGAGAGAGAGAGAGAGAGAGAGAGAGAGAGAGAGAGAGAGAAAGCATGCCCACATATAATGACTGCACCTCCTGTGGGGTGCTATAGGTGAGCAAAAATAATTTTTACAGTGACTCTGACAACTGACACACGGATTGTGCAAAAAGGGGCGCATTATGTGGGCAGTGGCAAACAAGTGCTCAGGCCGCAGACTAGCTCTGTTTTCCACTTTCATAAAATCAAAGGTGTGATGCTTCAAAGTGCATCTTATTCACACTCTCCCGGGCCATTTTGCTGCTCCAAAAAGTGCATACACTGCTAGTTAGGCCAGAGTAGAAAGTGTGACGCTCTGTGTGTGTGTGTGTGTGTGTGTGTGTGTGTGTGTGTGTATGTAGCTAGCTTTGTTCCTTCGTTGGCAAATAGTGAGTGGCTGAGGTTTGAGGGTATGATTCTCCTCTTTTTTTGTCTCACACACAAAATCATTTGCTGTCTCCTTGTCCTCTGAAACTCGCTTTCTGTGTCTCACAGATGCACACACACACACACACACACAAACACACACACATATGCACAATCCTCCCAGTTGTTTTCTCCTCACCACAATAAATTTATCAACCCATCCCAGCAGACGAGATGCAGCCCAACCTCCAAGGCACTTCAAGCCAAAAACTGTGTGTGTGCGTGTGTGTGTGTGAGTGTGTTGGGAGTGGAGGAGTGGATAGAAAGAGAGAAATTATGCGAGAGAGGGGGGCAGAAAAAGACAGAGAGTGCAAGAGAGGGAGTGACTGTGACTGCTAATGTAAAGCTCTGAAAGTCAAACAGTATTTGCCATGTAGATTGCCCTCCTCACATCTCACTGCATTCATTTTTCATCTAAACTTGCTTTGTGTGGGGTCTGTGCAAGTGCATGGATGTGTATGTGGACTGCATGTTCGAAGGTAAAACTTTGATGATTTCCCTGTGGGTAAATTGGGTATATGTCTGTAGGTATACAGTCTGTGCCTGTCAGTGCATGTACAGGCCTGTCCTTGTGTCTGCGTGTATGACAAATTGTATACGCCTTTTATGATATGTTTAGCTCATTACTCAAACACAAGAGCCTCCGCAAGCACTAAAGGGCCTCATTTTTATGACAAACAACGCAAAGTTAGGCTTCTAACAAAAACGATAACGTCAGCGGAACAAGAAAAGTCGTGCAATTACGCAAGCCTCACTCTCCTCTTTTCAATACCCTGTCAGAGAGGTTACATCTTTGTAAAGATTTAATACGCAGCAAAAAAAAAACCCACGTTGCAAAGTCAGGTGCTGTTGAAATGAGGCTAAGTGAATGCAAAGAAATGCTGTTTACCTCCGTAATGTCACTCACTAAGCACTTTCTGTATAAATGGCAGCACGCACAGAATTACATGAGCTCTGTGGGGGAAACTATACAATACGCCCACAAAGTTCAAGAGAAGCTGCCAGAAACGTGTCTCCAATTAAATCGCTCCTCGCCACCTTCCAAGTCATTAAGAAGTAACTGTTGGTGTGTTGAGTTGCAGAGAAAATGGCTCTTGCCAATTTAGGAAGTGACGCCTGAGTTATTCTGCATCATTGCCGCCATTACATGACGCACCTGTGTCTCGCTCCCCGTGATGAATAGTTCTCATAAAACAGCCCGGCTTGGTGGAAGTGAATTTAACAAGAGTGAGATTGTACACCTGATGGGGGCTCCGACCTCATGGCTCGGGTTTCACACTCACGGTTCCCGTCTCAGTCTTGAGCTCATACTTGCACGTCACGGTATAATATCTAATAATACACCGATCTTTATAATTCTAAATTTAATACACAGCAAAAAATATGTATCTTGAAAGGAGATTACAGGGCCACTTATAACCTAAGCCTAAGCTCCTGTACTTTTATTGTAAAAAGAATTTTAGAGATTGAATAACTTCTGAGGATACTGAAATCCCATGCAACTTTCCCTTAATTATTAACTCTCATAAAACAGCTTAGCTAAAAATGAACAGAACTGCTGTGAAGTTATGTCCCCTATTCCACAATCATAATGAGGTCTTTTCTCTGTTCCCTCATAAAAATATTACAGTGCCAGAAAATTATTAAATTCTCCAATATTACAACTACTACTTGTAGTGTCAGTACTGCAACTACAATGACTACCACTGCAACTTCCAGCACTACTGATAGTAACAATACAATTTACACTGCAAAGCCGCCATGACCTCTGATTATCAGGGTTATTGCGCTTAGCAATCAAAATATGGATATAAGTGTGGAAACAAGGCACATGTCAGACAACAAGGCTCACAATGTTATTTTTATACACCATAGGCAGCATCCCACAATATTACATCTCAACCATGTATTGTGATCAGGAGGCTTTTTGTTTCCCCTCAGTTGCTCCTCCCATTTTAAACTAAACTAGAGAAAAAGAAGAAAAACAAGACTAGGTCAAAGCTGAACCATGTATGTACGTTTGCATTGCATACTTACTTTGGGAATGTAAATGTCTGCGGTGTTGTCCATGAATGCGCTAAATGAACAGCGTTCATTGAATGTGCTCATGCTGTTGGTGAATGGGTGATGGTTGATGGGTAGGAGAAGGTTCTACTGAAAAAGAATAGTTCAGTGGAGCTTGTTAAAAAAGCAGAAATGAACAAGAACTAGTTCATTTTGGGACTTTGAACTTTTCAAAATTCAAAATTGTGGACTATGAATGTGAGTTTAATTTTAATCTGTGCAGACTGAACTTTGAGCTAGTTCTTGTGTGTGGACTTGCACAACACTGAAAGTCTGTGTCCCTTGCCAATATAACCTCTTTGAACTGAAGTGAACTGAACTGAATTGTAACCGAAGAGGAGCTGCTAATTATGGTAATGTGCAATTCCCATAGGCTACCATAATTACTACACTGGCAGCGTGACTACATCTAAAGCAACTGTTTTAACCTCGCTTCCATGAACAGCAACTGTACTGACAGCAGTTTTCCATCCCTGATTATTTATACAGTTAAATAGTGCCAAATTATTTTTATAGGAAATAATTACTGAGGTCCCGACCCACAGCACACCTCAGACCACCGAATATTTTAAAGAGTAACAGCCAATGGGGGAACTCCAATATTCGGCCGACCAATGGTGTACCTTCATCAGTCCATCAATAACTCAGTGACTCAATGACGGACATTTGCATTTGTAGGTCTGGCCCCTCTGTTGTGGTCTGGCCAAAAAAGAAAAACACTTGAGAGCAAAGGCAATAAAAAGCTGGCTGACACACTCCAAAAGCAGTGCCCATCAGCTTCAGTTTTGAATGTCACCCCGGACTGTCATTTATTGAAGCAGTTTGAGTGTTCTGATTTTGTCCGCCTTTACTCCCACTTAACAACTGCCAGACTTCCCTCTCGTGTCTACAGCACTAAATAAAATCAAAGAAATTGCACCGTCTCTCACAAGTTGAAGACAACAGGACCAGAGTTAGGAAAAACTTATTACAGCATTACAGTTCTATTTGATTATATGTCACTACAGTGTTTTACATATTGGGTTACATGTATAAAATTGCTTCATTAATGAACATTATAAATTGTATTGTAATTAAGTGAAAATAAGTTGCATCACAGGGTATTATGAATGCCATCATGAATGCATTTGCTATACTTGTACGCAGCTATATCTACAGATTATGAACATTCTTACACAACTTCAGAGATGTAAGCTTTAAATAAAGCGTTACTAAAAATTCTACTAACCCAAAAACCCCATACAGCTTGGGGAGCCATAAATCATCGCCATTCCCCTTGTTACATCTCTCACTGGAACTGAAACCATCTCATACCATGAAATCATTGTCCAGATGTCCAGGCCAGGCATTACCCTTATTTAATACAGTAAGAAGATCATAGTGTAACACTTAGGTCAGAGGCACATCAAGGAATTGATCACTTATTTCAGATGGGTATACAGTCATGATACTCGGATTGCAGTTGTGTGCATGGGCACCCCGGAAAATCTACAGATTAGGTTGGCCGGGTTATAAAAATTAACATCCTGATTAATACTGGATGGGTTGGGGGTAGGTGAAATAATACACCATTAATGAGGAAAATATTAATTACACTCCCTAAAATGTGAGCATATTTCCAGCTTAATTTTTCATCGAGCAGGAATTAGCAAACTAGAGTCTTTAAAGTAAATTGGTAAAGAAAACACTCATGCATCAATACAACACACAATAAGGGAATGGCAGGTGGATAATTTATACCTGCATGCAGATTCAGATGATGTCAGAGCCGATCCGTGAATCACTAACATACAGTTATATTTGGCGGACAAGGCTCC
The DNA here is from genome assembly GCA_900302555.1 of Myripristis jacobus. Taxonomy (NCBI): domain Eukaryota; kingdom Metazoa; phylum Chordata; class Actinopteri; order Holocentriformes; family Holocentridae; genus Myripristis; species Myripristis jacobus. The sequence continues at coordinate 20,977 of OMLB01061838.1, forward strand.
ACAAAGAAACCTAGCAGCACAAGGAATTCCATTGGGAGTCATAATCCCACCAAAACAATTGGTTGCTCCCAGCTAATGATGATGCAGGGAGCACATTAGACCCCTTAAACAACAGAGCCCTGGCTGATATACCATCATATAAATGCCTAACCTATGCAAGAGGCATTCTGCAGTTTTCCCTTGGATATTAGCAGCCCTTTACCTTTGATGTAGCTGAGCAGTTTGCTGGCCACCCTCAAATAGACATTCAACATTTTTTGATTTACTATTTACTATTTAATTTTTCATATTACTTCTTCTGTTTTTTTAATATGCTGCTCATAACGTCTTTTAAGGCTCGATGGATATAAGGCTCATATACAAGCACACCAGCATCCCATATATTTTAAGACAGATTGCTCCAATGCAAAATGAATGTGCAGTATACAGGACAGAGTGCAGGAGGCAGTGTTGTGGGTAGGGCTGTAGTCTGTTAGTCAACTGGTCGATTTATTGGTCGATACATTCTTGGTCGACCAAAATCTGATTGGTCAATTATTTGCCGTGTTAATTTTATCAGGAGTAAAGCACTAAGTGCTAATGGGGTGTTTTCAGAACACCCTGTTTCACAGGTAACAGTCTGTCTTCAGAACACCCCCCTTGTTTTCACAATTTTGGATTAGCCCAACCCACTGGCAGAGACAGATAGGTAGGCCTGTATGTTCTGATTTGAAGAAAAAAATAGGCCTGATTTTCCGAATATTTGCTTAAGTTAGAACATTTAATGAACATTTAGTCCTCCACCATGTCAAAGACATCGTCAGTGTGGCAGCATTTTACCAAAATAGATGGAAAAAAAGTCGAATGCAAACTTTGCAAACAACAGTTTGCGTATCACAGCTCAACGACCAACATGGCATATCACCTAAGAATGGTAAGCTAACATGTCTGCGTTAGGTTGCTCCGTCAGTTTTGAGTATATACATATCAGAATTGGCATATTTCAAAGTTTTAGTCTAATAATCGTTTTATAACTGCAGGCGCACACACAACT
>OMLB01061839.1:0-22829 GCA_900302555.1 Myripristis jacobus
AGTCGAGTTGATGCCAAAGAGCTCGATTTTGGTCTCATCTGACCACAGCACCTTCTCCCAAGCATTCTCTGAATCATTCAGGTGCTCACTGGCAAACTTCAGTCGGGCCTGTACATGTGCCTTCTTGAGCAGGGGGACCTTGCGGGCACTGCAGGATTTTAATCCAGTACAGCATAGTGTGTTACCAGTGGTTTTCTTGGTGACCGTGGTCCCAGCTGCCTTGAGATCATTAACAAGCTCCAGACCGAGGGAGATTGATGGTAATTTCGTGTTTCTTCCATTTTCGAACAATTGCACCAACAATTGTCTTCTTCTCACCCAGCTTCTTGCTGATGGTCTTGTAGCCCATTCCGGCCTTGTGCAGGTCTATAATCTTGTCCCTGACATCCTTAGACAGCTCTTTGGTCTTGCCCATGGTGGAGAGGTTGGAGTCTGATTGATTGTGAACAGGTGTCTTTTATACAGGTGACAAGTTGAGACAGGTGTCTTCTATTCAGGTAACGAGTTGAGATTAGGAGTATCTAACCGGTCTGTGGGAGCCAGAATTCTTAATGGTTGGTAGGGGATCAAATACTTATTTCATTCAATGAAATGCAAATCAATTTATATCTTTTATATAATGTGATTTTCTGGATTTTCTTTTTGATATTCTATCTTTCACTGTTAAAATAAACCTACCATTAAAATTATAGTGTGTTCATTTCTTTGTCAGTGGGCAAACTTACAAAATCAGCGGGGGATCAAATAATTATTTCCTCCACTGTATGGCCAACAAGCAGGTTGGAGGATGTTAAACACAAGCAATCAGGCCCTGTCATGACAGCACCAAATGATTTCTTAGTTAAGAAGGATTAAAGTCAATTAAAAGATAAAACATTTAAAAAAAAAAGGAGGAAGAGAGTGCTTGTAACAATGGGCAGCACCATTCAATGAATTTAACTTAATAACAAACAGATAACTCTTATGGAATTAGCCCACATCAACTGAGAAGTATTGACTGAACAGCTGGGAGCACGAAATATAATGGCTAGACAGAAATATGCAATATATTATAGCCTAAGCTGACAGGCTAAGAATCATAATGAAGGACCCCAGCAAAGTATGGGTCTGGCAGGTTAATACTATGTATAAAAGTGTCTGCTAAATGAATGTAATGTACATAGATCTGTTAGACTTTTGAATTGAATTGAATTGAATTGAAAAAACTTTAATAATCCCCAGGGGGAAACTTCTTTGCCACGATAGAAATACATAAAAACACATCCACTTAACAGACATTCCATTGTACAGAAACAGCTGAATCGACATGATTAGATACTACATACGACAACAGACAGAGTACTCAGCAAGTCGATCGAATTGATACAGCGACAGTAAATAAATAAATCAACAAACAACAACAACAAACAGCAAACAACCGCTGGTTAGCGGTTGTTGTCAAAAAATCTGACTGCAGCAGGAACAAAGGAGCGTCTGAGCCGTTCAGTGGAACACCGAGGCATTACTAGCTGATCACTGAATGAGCTTTTGAGGTATTTAAATATATTATGGAGTGGGTGGTTTTCATAGAGTAGGACTGTCTTCAACTTGGTCCTTGTTCTCTTCTCCACTATTACCTCCAGCTTATCTGGGTTAAAGCCAATCACTGAGCCAGCCCTCTTGATCATCTTATTGATCCTGTTCATATCATCAGTACATATACTGCCTCCACAGCACAGTACAGCATAAAATAATACACTAGCCAGGATGCCCTGGTAGAAGATGCCTAGCAACTTTGGGCTGATGTCAAATGATCTCAGTTTCCTCAGAAAGAAAAGCCTAGACTGGGCTTTCCTCACTAAGACCTCAGTGTTTTCTTTCCAATTAAGCTTATTGTCCAAATGGACACCAAGATACTTGTATGACTCCACAATTTCTATTTCTTGATTATTAATTGTCACCGGGACAACCCCCTCTTTTTTCTTTCTAAAATCGATGATAAGCTCTTTTGTTTTGCAAACATTCAGCTGTAAAAAATTTGTATAACACCATTTGGCAAATGAGTGTGCCTCTTTTTTGTAGGCCATGTCATTGCCATGCTTAATCAAGCCTACAAGTGCGGTGATGTCTGAAAACTTCTGAATTAGACAGGATGGCTGACTATGTCTGTAATCAGCAGTATAAAGCGAAAATAAAAAAGGAGATCAAGCTGTCCCTTGTGGAGCTCCAGTATTGGTTAAAATGTCTGAAGCTTTGTCAAGCCTGACATACTGGGGACGACCTAAAAGATAGTCTAAAAGCCAGGCAATGGTTGTGTTATGCAGTTTAAAATTACTTAATTTGTCGGCTAAAATGTGTGGCTGTATTGTATTAAAAGCACTTGAGAAATCAAAAAACAGGATCCTGACAGAGCTGGCTGTGGTTTCGAGGTGACTATGAATGTTATGCAGCATAAAAATTAAAGCATCATCTACTCCTACACCCCTTCTATAAGCAAACTGTAAAGGATCCATAAAAGCAGACACCTGCCTAGTGAGATGATGCAGGACCACCCTCTCAAAACACTTCATAATATGGGACGAAAGGGCTATTGGTCTTAGGTTAGCAAGGTCACATGACACATTGGCTTTCTTAAGAATGGGGACAATGCAGGAGGTTTGACACATAGCTGGAATCTTGGTAGACGACAGTGACAAGGAGAACATAGAGGTAAGGACAGAGCACAACTGATCAGCACAAACTTTCAGGGTGCGAGGATGAATACCATCGGGGCCAGCAGCCTTGTTGGCCCTAATACGCTTTAATTGCTGGCGCACCTCCTCAGTTCTTAAAACAATACATGGACTGCAATCCTCAGAAATAGAGGTGCTCTGCTTAAGTGAGGAGAAAATGTTTTTGTGTGCCTCAGAAAAGTCAAGATTATCAAATCTGGCGAAGAAAGCATTAGCATCATTTGCTGTTATGCCTGAACCACAACAACTTTGACTGCTGGTCCCATAGCCAGTAATGGACTTCATACCATTCCAGAGCCCTCTTGTGTTGCCACTTGGCATGCGGCCTTCAACTTTGTTCTTATATGCACGTTTCCCCTGTCTGATCACTGCTTTCAATGTCCTTTGTGCATCTCTGATTCTGTCCTTGTCACCACTGTTAAAAGCTGCCTTTTTCATGTTAATAGCAGCTTTCACTTCGCTTGTCACCCAGGGTTTGTTATTAGGGAATACTCTGATTTTCTTACAGGGAATGACCAAGTCCACACAATAGTTAATATAACAAGTCACTTTGTCGGATATACTGTTCACGTCACTGTCACCATCAAAGAATATGCTCCAATCCGTGCATTCAAAAGATCCTCTTAAAGCGTCACATGCGTCATCCGACCAGATGCGCACAGTCTTGGACGTAGTAGGAAGTTTCCATATCACTGGTGAATATTTAGGCAACAAATATATTAGGTTGTGATCCGAGTTGCCCAGCGGTGGAAGCTTCGTATAAAACAGGTCCAGAGTTTTGTTGCCCTGCGTGGGGAAAGATACAATTTGCTTTAAAGATGGGAGAGCGGAGGAGAGTGAGCAGTGGTTAAAGTCCCCATTTAAAATAACCAGTGCGTCCGGGGAGGCGCTGCAAGTCATGTGTAATTCTCGATATTGACTCTGCAGCCAGCTTCCCGTTGCCCGATGGAGGAATATAGACAACCAGGACGATCACATGTGAGATAATAAGGACGACAGCTCACTGCAAGAAGCTCGATGTTAGGGTCACACACTCTCTCCTTGACCGAGACATGCCCAGGGTGACACCATCGCTGGTTGATGTAGGCACAGACGCCTCCCCCTTGCTTCTTTCCCGTCTTAGTTTGGTCTCTATCCATCCTAAGAAGTGAAAAACCGTCCAGATTTAGGTGAGACTCTGGTATTTTATTCAAGATCCACGTCTCTGAAAAACAGAGCAAACTGCACTGGCAGTACATCCGATCGCTCTTGAGACAGGCTGTCAACTCGTCCGTCTTATTAATTAATGAGCGGACATTCCCCATAATAACAGAGGGCAAGACAGCTTTATATCCACGTCGGCGGTTCCTGGCCCGGGTACCGCCTCTCTGGCCTCTCTTCCTTACCCGTGCACCTGCCTTAGGTTTGATTTCCAGGAACTCCAGACCGGGATCCACCGGAGCAAAGGGTCGCAGGTTAAGAGCTCCTCCCGGGTGTAGGTGACAGGCAGGCCCGGTGTCGGCTCCCTGCTGGCTTGATTTGTTTGCGCAACTTTACAAACAATAAAGATCCACAGCTACAAGAGGTAGGCAGACGCATGATTGTTGAGTACAGCCATAATCATGTCGTTAGTGATCAATCACGCCGGTAGCAGTTGGCAAATGGTCAATAAAAACACTTAAAAACATAAAAACAACATAAAATCACCAGCAAGGGGGTGGCGCCTCCCCAATACAATATACAACAATGCAGTATAATATAACATCATATGATATAATAATCCATTATTATATAATACGATACATAACATAAGCTAATATAAACCAATATATCATGATAATGACAATCATAGAATAACTAGACTTGGTAAATTTTCTGAAGAAACTTTAAATGTGCTTGCCACCGTTGCCAACCGCATGGCCATGTGGTAAACCGCCAGCCCTATGCTGTGTGTAGGTTGTGTAGTGTTGTTTGAGGGCTAGAAGGCAGATACTTTGGTCCGGGTATTTTCCAGGCGGTGTTTATCATCTTTTCAGTGGCCACTAGGATGTGTTTGGGCAGCTGCTATGGTATACTGGGTGGTTGCTAAGGTGCTGCATGGCAGTTACTATGCTTTTCTTGCTGGTTGCTATGCTGTTGCTAGGCCATTGCCATGGTGCTCTCGATGGTTGCTAGGCAGTTGCTATGATGTTTTTGATGGTTACTAGGGCATTGCTAGGTGGTTGCTGTGGTTTTCTAGGTGGTTGCTAGGGTGTTGCTAGGGTAGTTAGGGTGGTTGCTATGGGGTTGCTAGGGTGTTTGGGGTCATAGCTATGGACTGTCTATGGAGGGTCCATAGATTCTGTGTGCCAAGTTTGGTGAAGATTGGACTTACAGCCAAGGAGGAGTTCGAAATGCTCAGTCATGCAAATGTCACAATTTCGCAAAAAAAAAAAAAATGGTGGAAATGGGTGTCGTCTGTATCACAAGATTTGGTGTCAAGTGAACGTGTGGATATAAAGCATTTGAATATGTGACTGAGTCCGTAGATCCTCTGACAGAAAGTGTCAGCTGTGGCTGCCTGTCAAATTTGGCATACAGTCTCAGTATGGTATAAGAAACTAGTGCCCCAAATTTCATGTAAATCAGACCAACTATTCCTGAGATATAAATAAACAAGCATAACAATTCCCACTAGTGGCTGATTTGCAGCAAATTTTCCACAGACCATCAGTTTCTTATTGGTCACTTAGCCACCAAGGTTGATTGGATATACTGTTGCGGAGTACTTCCTGTTTTGTATATATTGGAGAGGAAGTTAAAACTTTGTAACTTTCATATTTTTTATCGTATCAAAATTCTTTTGATAACTTTTAGCTTTGAGTGTCTGTAGATTCCATGTACCAAGTTTTGTGAGGTTCGAACTTAAAGTCTAGGAGGAGTTCGAAAAGTTGAGCTGTGCAAATTTTGCAAAATTGTGGGAAAAAATTCTAGGCGGAAATGGGCGTGGCCTATGTCAAGAGATTTGTCTCGATCCACCAGACACGTGGATATAAGGTATTTGAAGGTGCGACTTATGGTTTGGGAGTTAAAGGCCAAAACGTGTTGACCTTGATTATAGCACCACCTGTTGGTGGACATGTGTCAGTTTTGGTGAGTGAGATTCCTGCACCAGTCTGAACCTGCGTGTAAAATTTCTTCTGAATAAGTCTTATGGTTTAGGTTGCACGCTGAAAAATTATTTCTGCAGGGGTCGCCGGTGGGTCCACAACATTCAAAATGCTCAAAAATGCTTTTTTCACATTACATATATAAATATTTTTACAACTTCAACAAACTAGGTCTTTCCAGCTTTTCACAGGTATATAGCACACTTCCACTCTAATATCCATTTTAATGTGCAGCGGCACCAGAGTCATGCTAGTCAACAAAGTAGTCCTGTCAACAGTCAAGCACAGTCCACACTATACTTTCTGCACTTCCATGAGGTCTTTTATTGGCAAAGAACCACATCCATGTGTCTGCTCAGGCTTTGACAGTGGTGATGATGTAAAAGTGCTTGCTGAGACATTACCTGTGGTGAAAGGGGATGATGGTGGAGAATAAGGGGGCTGTGCTGTCATCATCAGACCTAAAAGACATGTAATAGAAAAACTGCCATGTCAGAGTGCAGCTGCAGCTGTAAAGTGAGAGGACTTTTTTTTTTCAAGCCAAAAATGTTGAGTGCTAATATTCACCTCTACAACAGTGGACAGACAAGTCACAAATGTTGTAAAGAGATGTTATTTACAGGATCTGGCTAGTGCAAACTGTTTATTTTTGCCAGCAAAAGTTTAAATGAGAGGAGCAGAATCAAGTGATTTTGATGAAATGGCACTATTTTTAGCATAGATGCAATTATTTCTCAGAACTGTCTTGTTCTTCTCTCTCTAAAACTTCTTATCTGAAAATAAAAATATTTACAGCAATGAACTTTATTATCCTACAGAAATGTTACTGCTCATCATTGTATCGGTGGTATTTCTTGTGTCAGGGAAACCCCAGAGATGAAGTGCTGGCCAACCGGCTGCTGGAGTTCCTGATGAAGCACAGCTTCCACCCCAAGAGGGCAGTTTTCCGCCACAACCTGGAGATCATCCGCACTCTAGTAGAGTGCTGGAAAGACTGTTTGCATGTACCTTACAGGTAATATTACATACTTGAAACATTGATTTGTGTCTGACAGAACCTGCAGCATAATGGAAATGACTCTGGACGAAATCCTAAAATCCATCTGCATAGAAAATCCAGGAAAAAAGCCTGTATGGGTCGGCAGGTCAAGAGTCAGCTGTTCTCCACTTTTAATACATCCTGTCACATTTAACTTAAAACAATTGGTGACTGATTTTTTTGTTTGCAATTATATCAGCCTCCATCATCAAATTGAACCAAAGAATCATTCAAAATCATTATTTTAAACATATAGTTCAAATTCATGAAGCTCTCAAGGCTTAAACGGCACATAGAGACTCAACAACTGCTAAAGTTGTTGAGTCTCTATGTGCCTGTTAAACGCTCAACACATAACTGCTTAATTTTTGCAGTGACTGTTTATCTTGAATATCTCACTTCTGTTACAAAAATTATACATTTTGTTACTGTAAATATGTGGTCATTAGAGTTGCAGAGGGGTGGAAAATTTCTAGAAACTTTCTGGAAACTTTCCATGGGAAGTTAAGCTGGGGAATTTGGGAAATTCGTAGCAGACATGCGGGCAAACTAATACAAATTTTAAAAATGACATTTTTGACTTTGATTTATTTTGAGTAGAACTTTAATCGATTTTTGCATTGAACAACAAAAAATATGAATGTTGAATAAAAAAAACTTATCCCCAATGCCCCCCCCCCAACAAAAGGAAAATGAAAACTTTTTTTTTTCAAGCTTCTCAATCCTGTGGTTTCTTCATTTTTTTCTCAGTCTTGTACAGTTGATGCTGGATAAATGAATGGAAATAGGCTTGATGAATAGATGAACACTCCTCAGTCAGCCTGCTAAATCAAACTATAACCTGCATTCTTGAACAGAATCACACATCTTGAACAGCATCACAGTTGAGCTAGCCAGAACCATGATAGATAGCCTCTTAAATAGCTAGTGTAAACACATTTTGACGTATTTTTTCTAGTTAAACTTCAATACCATAGGTCAAATATATTTACCCCAGTCATATCATCAACACTTTCTTTACTGGATGTTGTCCATGAGCTCAAATGTAGGCTTAGTCGTGTGGTCTCAGTAGTCCCGCTGCAGTGTGCAGGATTCTAGAAATGATCTGTGCATGGGATGGAGGAATGCACAGTGCAGGGTTGAAATTCAACTGAACTTGCATTAAATCCGGTTGTTTTAACCAAGATTGTGCTGCAAGATATTTTTTCAACTACATTTAAGTTCCCTCTTATAGGCTAACCTGTAGTTTTGCAAATTTCCAGTTTATTGCTGCAAATTCCTGTTAATTCCCATATATTCCCATAAATTCCCGTTAATTCCTATGGAAAGTTTCCAACTTTGAAAATTCCCGTAATTTTGCAACCCTTGTGGTCACACTTGAATGTTTGTTTATTTATATTTCGTCTTTTTATCTTTTACCTGTTTTTATATGGATCAATAGCTTTTGTTTTTATCTGTTTATTGAATATTGATGGCATCTAGTGAGGAAAGCAAAGTAGCAAAGTAAGAATTTTATTGGATTATTGTATGGTTAACTTGCTTCTATGTCCATATGACAATATAGGCTTTGAATGTTTAATTGAAATAAAATGGATCCTGTCCTGTCTTAATTTTTTTTTGTCCTTTGTAGTGTGATATATCAGCATTTTTGTGGCAGCAACCCGAACAGTAAAGACAACTCTGTTGGACTTCAGCTGCTGGGAATCATCCTGGCCAATGGCCTTCCAGCTCATGATGTCTCGTGTGGAATTGAATATGAGAAGTAAAAAACAAAAAAGTATTTTTGTTTCATAAATACATTGTAAAAGAACAGCCCATGTTAATTTCAGTTTCATAAACACATGGTAAAACAATATGTTGATTTCATTTCAAAAATACTTACAACAAAATACAAGGAACATGTTTGCTGCGTGGTTCATATATTGCTAAATGAAAACTGTTTGCATGTAGCTAAATGGCCACACTGTCACCTGCTTTTGAATCCAGTTTTATTCATTCATGTCATTCGATTTCCAAAAAACGTACTAACCATTTCCATTTAAGTTGATGTTAAACAGTAACCCAAAGTTGTACAGTTTACACGCAAGCTTATTCTCCTCTGAATAGGCATTCTGTGATTGTCTTAAGTTAAATATGTGCTGAATCCTTTTTTTCACACAATGTACCTAACACTGGCTAGATTTCTGTTATTGGCGATGTTGTTACATTTTGTAAATGAAAGATTAGCTGCATAAAGGCTGACACAAAAACAGGAAAGAGAACTAAACAGGACAGACTCTTTTGACTGTGACTTCTATTAAATATGTGTGTTTGTAGCTCAAATATGTGAAACCAATTCGAAAAGTTATTTTTGCCTCTTCATGGTGTGTTTGTGTTTCTACATATTTTGTCAGGTACATCCACTCTCTCACCAACAACCTGTCCTTCACACGATATAAAGAAGTTTACTCTGCTGCAGCTGAAATTATTGGCCTCATGCTGAACAACATGACTGAGAGGAATGATGTATGAAACTGTCTTAGTCTGGTTGCAAAACATTTATACTGCAGTAGGGGTGATTTATAAGTTTGTGGCCTAAGTTAGAGGGAGTCTGCTTTAGGAAACTAAACCAAACAACATAGTCCCCTCTAACATTTGAATAGGTAGTCCCATGGTCATGGAGCGTATCCCTATTGTGTAGAAGCTGCTATCTTGGCCCCCCAGAAAGGGGGGGGGGGTCACGCACGCAGTGTGCGAACGTGGATAGGACGTAAATTATGCCGTTTTGCTACCGCAAAATTGTTTAATGCGCGCGGCACAATTAACTGCGAAACGCGGCATTGCACAATCAATAATCAACTGATAATAATAATCAACCAGATCCGTCAGCCCTGACCGGGTGGCACCGAGCAGGCCCCGCTCCCCCAAAATTTCAGAATGTTTCCAACCAGGGGAGCTCATGTCACCACTAGGGGAGCTGTGCTCCCCTTAGCTCCCCCTTATTTCGCACCCTGCTCATGGACCTCCTTGGAAGTTTAGCCCTTGAGACTCAGGTAGCAGATGATTGAACGATGGGTGAGGGTTTCCATTTTTTGAGGAACCACTCATTTTCAAATTGTAAGAAAGAGAAAAACAACTTCAAATGAATAACTCCAGACTTTTTATGTAGTCATTCAACATGTTAAACTGCACACAAATTCAGAGAAAACTGTATAGCTCATCTCCTTCCAACTGAGGCATTAACTTATCAGTTACCCCTTATATATATTCATGTCTGAGTTAAACACAGTGGAGCTTAATGTAAAACAATGGACATCTCATTGGAAAAAAGAAACAAATAAGTTATCAAGTTATCTGCTGACTCATTTACAAATGCATAGTGTAGGGGAGACCAGGGTTGGTTGTCACACTTTTTACTCCTCTGTGAAATGCTTCTGAACTTCTGAACTTATTTAACCCCATAAAAACTACCACAAGAAGTGAAAAAAATCAAGAAGTAACAATGTCACAAGAAGTAATGACCTTAACTGAGCCTACATGTCATTTTTTTAACCAAGTAACTTGAACTACCATGAGAAAGTTGATGTTTTATGTGCAGCAAGCATTCAAGAACAAAATGGACTACCACATCAATATACTGATGATCTGAACAGCTTTCCATCTCTGGTAGTGTGTGTCTTCATCTAGCAAATCCTGTGTCTCAATCAGAATCACATGAATCACAGTTCTGACAAATGTATGCCCCTGTCACACATGTGACAACCAACCCCCAGAGCAGTGAGACAACCATCCCCAACTGACATCTTGACAAACATTTTAAGCTAGCTGCCACATGGCTTAAGCTTGTTAGCTAAAAGTTGACTCAAATCAAAGCAATTACCTTTGACTTTTCAACAGGTGTTCGATTTTTAAATGACTAATAACCTACAAGCTTTTAATACAAAAACAACACCAACATAAAAAATTACTCTGGCCCATAAAAATTACAGAATATCTCCTGACCTGAATGTTTTCTGTGTGCTACACAAAATGACCAGTGCAAATTGAACAGGAGGTCAGGCCAACTCTTTTATATCAACATCATGTCACAGCACCCTTTAGTCTGGCTGTAATAAGCAGTGTGACAACCAACTCTGGTCTCCCCTACTAGCAACATTTCCTGTCTTTATATATGGTATTTGTAGTATTATGTATCTACCATAACAATTTTTTTCTGCCTCACGTCTCATTGTTCTTTCAGCATGCTCACACACTGCTCAGTCTTGCTGCAAACAAGATAACAGATTTGAAGAAAAAAGACATGGATGACAAGTTCATAATTTGCTTGAGTAAAGTGTCCAAGCACTTTCCTCCTTTTATGGACCGGTGAGTGTTTATAGTTTGCCGTATTTGTGAGATATTCAGATTTTATGGATCAGCTGTATCTGTTTCATCATATGTTGGTCCTTCAGACAACACATCTCAGACACCACTGGCCTGTTTTTTGGCTTGCAGGGATAATGCATTTTGGCATTGTGCAGTGTTTTATAGCATTGCACTGGTCAGAGGGTACAGTTTGAAAAGAGGCCAAAACAGCTACACAAGTGTCGCAAATTAGCCATGTAGAAAAAAGGAAAATTCACTAAGACGTAACTAAGACTTGATTGAAATGCAGACTTTAAGGGGTTGAACAAAAATATGGCATTAACTATTTAGGAATTACAGCCAGTTTTATACATTGCCACCCCATTTTCAGAGGCTAAAGAGTCATTGGGCACTTGACTAAAAAGCAGTTCATTCCAAGTGTTTACATTTGCAAAATGGGTGACAGTGTATAAAACTGGCTGTAATTCCCAAACAGTTAATGCCATATTTTTGTTCAACCCTTTAAATTAAAGCTGAAAGTCTGCACTTCAATCACGTCTTGATTACTCCATTTCAAATCCACTGTGGTGGTGTACAAGGGCAAAATTATGAATATTTTATCACTGCCCAAATACTTATGGACCTAACTGTAAGCATAGTTCAGGTACCAGGAGCAAAAGTACCAGTAACTTGTGGAAATGTCAATCAACATGTACAATCTGTGTGTATCTTAATTATTTTTATTTTTATTTTTCAGGTTTGTCAGTTCTGTGTTCTTCCTTCTACCAAAGTTACATGGCATCTTGAAAACTCATTGTCTGGAGTGCGTGCTGAGCCGAGCAGATGTCATCCCCAACATCTTTTTTCAGCTCAAGTCCAAAGGCTTCCTCCAGATGCTGGGCCACAGGTCAGCCCTGACCACAGCTTCTGTTTTACATGCATGCCATGGCGCGCACTCAGTTTGTGTTTCTTTCTGACCCTAAGTGATAGTTTGGATTCTTCGTGGGATTTGCTGTTTCATGAGTGTAATACATCCACCAAGTTTGGTCCATTAAATCATTACCTGTTGAGGGATGCACAACATGTTTGTTTTACATTTAATTTTTTTTTTTTTTTTAAAGATGATTTTTTTAAAGATTTTTTTTTGGTTCTTGGTTTTTTTTCCCCAGTATCCTGCGATTGGGACCCAGCCCCAATAATTGGTACATGCTCCCACCAGGCAAACTACCGAGGCATCCTGTTTTACTTTCACTTCACTTCACCATAGAACAAGAAACCATTCTATGAAGACATCTTGATCATGTTAATTGTTTATCACAGCAAAAGAGCTCGCCATGGACCATAACAGGCACTTAAATGTTTGAGTAAATTAGAGATCTTACAGTCAGCTGGCACTCTCTCTCTCACAGAAGCAAAGGCCTGTGCACTGAAGTGGAGCGTTTTTGCAGCTGCAGTGCTCTCTACAGCCACTCTTGCAGCCACAAGAGCTCATGACAGGATTTTGATGCTCTTGGCAATGCCGCCCAGAGGGGGCTCATGTATTGCTTTTGTCTTCACTTAAGTCAGTGCTAGATGCAGAATATGTCCGTTATTGCATGTGGGTCCAATGGGATAGGAAAGTTTGACCAACTGCTGTGGCCGTTTTGAAAAAAGGCTGGCACGCCGCCACCACAGTGCAAGTTTGTGTTGGCAGAATATCTCATCCTTTGAATTAGCAGAACTTGGAGATGTGGGACATTCTTCTCTTACCTTTTAAGCATTTTTCTTTACATAAAAATACCTAAGCTATTAGAAAACATTTAGTCATGCTGAGAATTTTGCTATACACATTCCCTCTTTGTATGCAGGGATGAAGCAAGACAAAGAGTTTGTTTAGACATCATCCGCAAGATCGTTGCTCTCCTGACTCCAGTTGAGCTTCAGGAAGTCCTGGGAGGTGTGACAGCCTTCATATCCCACAGCTCACCAGTGTGCAGAGAAAGGATGTATGATATCCTCATGTGGATCGTGGACAACTACAGGTGAACCGTGGTCTTTTTGGCTGTTATTTCTTGCCTTGCTGGGAAGTGGGGGCTGATATGTCATCATGTCAGTTAGTTGGTCAGCAGTTAGGTCCAGAGGGGCATATTACCAAATCTGACCCTAGGACCTTCCTTCTAAGGTCACTACCAGGCCCAATAGTCACATTTCCAAATCTGTCAGGTGGATGGCCATGAAATTTTGTGACATCTGGTGATATCCTCTAGACAACATGAATGTTGCCTAGCGGATGAAATCTGTCTTTGGATGACCCTATGACCTTCCCTCTTGCTCCACTGGCAGGCAGAATGTTTAATCATACACATTAATTCCTCAACTAATTTAGTATTGCCATGAAATTTGGCCATAACTTTAATGTTGGGTAGTTAATGGTACTTGTCAACTTTGGGTATTTCAATGACCTCTTCTCTCGTGCCACCAGCAGAAACGCAGGTACATCACAATATCTCGAGACACCACTGATCACATTTTGATCAACAAACATGGAGCAATGTCAGAATTGGCATTACAATTAAAAATCTACAAATTTGTTTTCAGGTCATTGCTGTATACAGTATCCCGTCTAACACTTTTTCACACCTACAGGTTGACTCCATTACTTGTACATGACATTAGTCAATAGGGGTCACCACAAATGCCAAAAACCATTTTCATGATTACACAGACTTAAAAGTTAATTTCTACATTTGTGTAAATTGTTTTTGTTAATAGAATTTATCATTCCTGGAGGAAATGATTGCTCTGAAGTGATCTTTGTTGCCAAAGCAGGGCTAAAGGATTTTTGTTTTTCAGTGATGTGGACAGCATGGCTGACAGCACCTCACTGCAGGTTTTGAATGCAGCTAAAGAAACTCTTCTTCAGGGACTAACTGAAGACCACGAAGGCTTGCAGTAAGTTCTGACGGATTTTCTCACTTTACTGTTAAACATAAGGCTGTGTCTGAATAAATGGTTCATCGTCTGTTTGTGTCTTCAGGCTTTATGTTCATAACTTCTGGAGTCAAGAGAAACGCCTTCCAGTGGCAACCTTGGAGCGAATGTTGATGGTGCTTGGCTCTCTCTACTCCTGTCAGATTGAAAGACGTTACTTAAGCCTGGCTACCAACCTGCTGCTGGAGATGACCAGCCAGAGTCCAGACTTCTCACGTAACATGTTTGAGTATCCACTGTCCGAATGTACCTTCCAGGTATTTTGAAAACTGAATGGGTTAAGTTTTGTTGCCCTGCTAATTTTCCTTCAATCAGTGGTTAGTCTGACAACCTGAACCTATGTTGATTACGAGTGTAACGATTCTCTAAATCCATGGTTTGGTTCAGACCTAGATTTTTGAGCAACAGTTTGGTTCATACCTAGGCTATTTTGTGTGTGTGTCTGTGTGTGTGTGTGTGTGAATAAGAAAATCAACATTTTTATTGCATATTAAGTGCCATATTAGTTAGATAGATAGATAGATAGATAGATTTACTTTATTGATCCCAAACTGGGAAATTCCCAGTTTCCATGTGTTATAAGATATTGGTTAAAATTATTGTTAGGAAGTTAAACAGGTCATAATTCCCTCTCTCTGTCTGTATTATTTTGTTCTGAAAACATTTCCAAATTTCTCCCTCAAACAACTGTATTTATTCTACTTTCTCACCCAAAACTAAATTTTACAAGATTACTTTTGAACACCATGAGAACATAATAATTTACCTTAGTCCTATACTAATTTTTAGAGTTTGACAGTTTATCCTACATTTCAGTGTGTTTGTGCCCAGCACAGACCAGTTGGCTTTTAATCTGTGTGGGAGAAAACACTGCTGCCTTTAAAAAACTTTTGTCAGCTGCTCCACTGGTACTGATCGGAGACTTTATTGAGCTAATGCTAACACTAGCCAATGTCACCTTTTGCTATAGCTAACTGTCCACTGTCACTGTCATGGGTCTTGCACAAGATGTGCCTGCCTCTTCTTGCTCCTTGCTTCGATTTTCTCTCTTTTCTTTCTCTCTTCCTTCCTCCATTTTGCTATCATAGTTTGCAACTTGCACAATCAAATTACATCTTTCTGTCACCCTAATTGTCATCCGTGTGCTCTACAGTCGTCCCCTGTATAGAGTTTTATACAACGTTTGTATCAGTTTCAGTCTCTGTTTCAGACCCCCTAATGTTGATGTTAAAGATCATTATTAGGGGTCAAAGCCTGAATGGGCTGAGAGCCCAGTACCAGCGGTGCTGGAAACCCTAATGTTTTTGCTTGGATTTTTATTATTATTATTATTATTATTATTATTATTATTGTTCTTGTTGTTGTTGGCCACTAGGGGACTCCAAAACTAAAATTCGCATTTTTCTCGGACAAAATATGTTCGATTGACTCGAAATTTGGAGGAGACGTTTTCTTTCCCCCTCAGAATAATTTGGCACAAATTGACCACTAGATGGCACTTTTACAGGGGTTTTCGGCGTCTAATTAATTTTTCGTCAAATCATGAAATTTGCAAGACCCAACTTTTCAAACTCTTCCTAGGCCGTAAGTCCAATCCTCACGAAATTTGGCACACAGATTCTACAGACCCTCAAACCAAAAACTTTTCAAAAGAATTTTGATACAACAAAAAATGCCAAAGTTACAAATTTTAAATTTCCTCTCTGATACATACAAAACAGGAAGTGATTTCTATCTCTATAACAGTATGTCTGATCATCACCAAATTTGGGAGCCAAGTGACACTCAGTGTCTGTGCAAATTTTGTGCAAATCCAATGCTAGGTGGCGTTTTTATGCTAGTTTATCTATATCTTGGGAATACTTGGTCCGATTTACAGAAAAATCAAGGCAATAGTTTTCCATTCCATACTGAGACTGTGTGCCAATTTTGGCATAAATCGGCCACTCTAAAATTCTGTTTCCACAAAAAAAAAAAAAAAAAGTTTAATTTGTCAGTGAGAATAACCCTTATGATCCATTTAGCCGCCGGCAGCCATAACTGACATGATGTAGCAGACTCAATTTTGAAAACCACAGGAAAAGGAAAGATATCATTTGATACTAGACAATCCACAGAATCCATTGGTATGCTCGGTATACAGCAAGTGGGCTAAAAATAGCTTCAAAGTTAGACTAAATTCTGGTCTATACATCCCTGCATAAAATGACCCATTTTGACATGTAATCGCAGCTGCATCACACTTTGTCTGTCGCTGCTCTGGACCTGAGACTTGCCTGGGACAGGCAGTCCTGGGAGTCCAGCTTGTGGGGGGGGCTTGGAACCCGCTCATACCTACTTGCAGGTCTAGTTATTATTATTATTATTGTTATTGTTGTTGTTGTTGTTATTTACTTTATTTAACCAGGAAATACCTCACTGAGAAAAGAAATCTCTCTTACAGGAGTGTTATATCCAAGATATGCCGCTGCACATATAACCAGTAAAAAGTACAGTATACTGAAAGACACAGTACATACAGTACAGGCCAAAAGTTTGGACACCCCTTCTCATTCAATGCGTTTTCTTTATTTTCACAACTATTTACATTGTAGATTCTCATCAAAACTATGAATGAACACGTGGAGTTATGTACTTAACAAAAAAAGGTGAAATAACTGAAAACATGTTTTATATTCTAGTTTCTTCAAAATAGCCACCCTTTGCTCTGATAACTGCTTTATGCTAACCCTCATTTTGTTGTAACTTGATCATTTCATCATTAATCATTGCATGACAATCTTTTATTCAGTGAGGTTTGGCCTTGGATGGAAATATAGCTGTTTTCTGTATCTTTCAGTAATTTCCACTTTGTCTCTTCTGCTTGTTGCTTTTCCTTAGTAGTGGTTTCTTAGCAGCTATTTGACCATGAAGGCCTGATTCGCGCAGTTTCCTCTGCACAGTTGATGTAGAGATGTGTCTGCCACTAGAGCTCTGTGTGGCATTTGTCTGGGCTCTAATCTGAGGTTAACTTGCGATTTCTGAGGCTGATGACTCGGGTGAACTTATCCTCAGCAGCAGAGGTGACTCTTGGTCTTCCTTTCCTGGGGCGGTCCTCATTTGAGCCAGTTTAGTCATATCACTTGATGGTTTTTTTGACTGCACTTGGGGACACATTCAAAGTTTTTGCAATTTTCCGGACTGACTGACCTTCAGTTCTTGAAGTAATGATGGACTGTCGTTTCTCTTTACTTAGCTGATTGGTTCTTGCCATAATATGAATTGTCAAAAAGGGCTGTTATAGCTGTGTTCCAACCTGACTTCTGCACAACACAACTGATGGTCCCAACCCCATTAAGAAGGCAAGAAATTCCACAAATTAACCCTGACAAGGCACACCTGTGAAGTGAAAACCATTTCAGGTGACTACATCATGAAGCTCATGGAGAGAAGGCCAAGGGTTTGCAGCGCTGTCAACAAAGCAAAGGGTGGCTACTTTGAGGAATCTAAAATATAAAACATGTTTTGAATTATTTCACACTTTTTTATTTACTACATGATTCCATATGTGTTCATTCATAGTTTTGATGCCTTCAGTGAGAATCTACAATGTAAATAGTCATGGAAATAAATAAAAAACATTAAATGAGAAGGTGTGTCCAAACTTGACTGGTAGTGTATGTGCAACTAATCTTTGTCAGTGGCTCAACAAAAAAAAAAGAAAATCTATGGCTTCTGCAGTTCCAATGATTTGGCGAGAACCAACAGATCACAGTAGTGGAGCTGTAAGTGATGAGTATGGGGAGCGATTTCACCAGAACATTGCAGCCATGGAGAAAAGTTATCAAGGAAAATGGAATCCATCTATGATGGCTGACTACTGTTGGAATATGTCAATCCTGATACCCTGTACAAGAGACAAGCCAAAAAGCGCCATGTACATACTGAAAAACTGTTGTTTTAAGTGATGTTTGAGTTTGAATTTTCCTAATACATTTAGTTACAGTAAGTCATGAGACTTCTTTTGTTTAATCCTTGCCAGGGTCGCACTTGGACACTTCAGATATAAGTATTATAATAATATATTCTTAGTAAATTCTTTCAAACGCAAAAATTATGTACATGTATATACGTAATAAAACTTTGTCATTAAATATCTTGGAAACATTACATAAATAAACAATAAACACAATATACAATCATACAAAATACTAGCACAATAACAGTACAAGGAGAATGAACACCTTAATGTGTACAAATACATTGAGAGAACATAAAATCAGTGAGAACTTGAGGAACGTGAGGAATCAAGCTGCTTAATTGGAAATGAGTTTGCATCTCATTCCATTCTGACAGTGCAAAGTGTTTGAAAGTGATCTTTCCTGTCTCTGTCCTAACATTTGGGACATTAAGCGCAAATGAATTATTGGCACGAGTGCTATAGTTAAACTGCCTAAATGACATCAAGCTTGTTAAGTAGTCAGGAATCTTGGTAAGCATGGCCTTATAAATAAACAAAATACAGTGATTCTCTCTTCTCAGAGCCAAAGAAGTCCAACCCACATGTTCATAGAGCATGCAGTGGTGGGTGCTAAACTCATCACCAGTTATGAATCTAATGACTGAGTGATAAACTGAGTCCATAGGTTTTAGCGTAGTGGCAGAAGCATGCACATAGATAATATCACCGTAATCTAGCACTGATAAAAATGTGGCTTGCACTAACTGTTTTCTAGAATATTGATTTAGACATGATTTATTTCTATAGAAAGAGGCCAAGATAGGTTTGAGTTTTTTTAAAAGTTCTGCAACATGTGATTTGAAGGATAGTTTGTCATCGATCCAGATGCCAAGATATTTATAACAATTGAACACGTCAACAGTGGTGATAGTGTTGCCATAGCTATCAGTAGAGGGTTTTTTCGAAAAAAATCATGTATTTGGATTTGCCAGAGTTTAAAACCAATCTAAGAATAGAAAGAGAATTTTGTAACATACTAAAATCAGATTGTAGCTTTTGAAGAGCTAGGTTAACAGACGGGGCAAATGAATAGATGACAGAATCATCTGCATACAGATTAATTAAACTGTGTTTAAAACCAAAGTTATGATCGTTGATATAAATAGAAAATAAGAGGTCCAAGAACAGATCCTTGCGGTACCCCTTTACAAATAGGTTGGAAATTTGACGAGCAGCCATCTGCCAACACAGCTTGAGGTCTTTCAGATAAATAATTTTCAACCCATTTACAAAACATACTATCAAATCCCATATTAGAAAGACGATCAATAAGTATTGCATGGTTGACAGTATCAAAGGCCTTAGAAAGGTCTATGAAAAGGGCGGCACAATCTAATTTACTATCAAGAGCAGAGGCAATATCATTCACTACCGTAGTGGCTGCTGACACAGTACTATGCCCAGGTTTAAAGCCAGATTGAAAAACATTTAAAATACCATTAGTTGATAGGAAGGATTTTATTTGGTTGCTTATTAGCAGTGGCGGTTCTGCCTATGTTGCCACCCTAGGCGAAATTACTGCCTTGCACCCTTCCATGTTACTACTCCTACCCCCCCAAAAACCGCTACTGCTTACTAGCCTTTCTAGCTCGTTTGCTAAGCCGGACAATTTAGAAATTGGATGATAATTATTCAGTTCATCAGAGGACCCACCTTTATGCAGAGGAGTTACATCAGCTGTCTTAGGAATGCTCCCTGTCGAGAGTGTCAAATTAAAAATATACAACAAGATATCAACAATAATGGGGGCAGCTAATGCTAATAGGCGTGGGTTTAAACTGTCAGCCCCAGTAGATTTCCTGGGATCCAACTGACAGAGAGCAGCTAGCACTTCAGCTCTAAAGGAAAAGCTGTGGGTTCCAACATTTGTTGACATCCAACATTTGTTGACATAATAAGTATGCAGAATAGCAATATGTGTCTGCTTTGCAGCAGGCACATAACAGTAATAAGTATGGTGGATTTTAATACATGCCGCCTTTGCTTTGCAAAGCAGGCACATAATAAAAAATACCGAAATCGAATAATACATGTGAGAATAAGACGTGTTGCCTTTTCAAGGCAATCACATAATAAAGGAGAATGATAAAAGGAGATGGTGCACTTGGCGTTATCTTTATCTGTTATTTACTCTCCATATTTAGAAACACTGTCAACTTGTCAGTCATAATTTTTCTGAATAGCTTTAGTCGTAGTCGTAGTCATACTCGTCGTCTGCCGCTTATCCGGGGCCAGGTCGCGGGGGCAGCAGTCTAAGCAGAGACGTCCAGACTTCCCTCTCCCCAGACACCTCCGCCAGCTCCTCGGGAGGAACACCAAGGCGTTCCCAGGCCAGCCGAGAGACATAGTCCCTCCAGCGTGTCCTGGGTCTTCCCCGGGGCCTCCTCCCGGTGGGGCATGCCTGGAACACCTCCCCCCGGAGGCGTCCAGGGGGCATCCGGAACAGATGCCCAAGCCACCTCAACTGGTTCCTCTCGATGCGGAGGAGCAGCGGCTCTACTCCGAGCTCCTCCCGAGTGACTGAGCTCCTCACCCTATCTCTAAGGGAGCGCCCGGCCACCCTGCGAAGGAAACTCATTTCGGCCGCTCGTATCCGCGATCTTGTCCTTTCGGTCATTACCCAAAGCTCATGACCATAAGTGAGGGTAGGAACGTAGATTCGACTGGTAAATCGAGAGCTTTGCCTTTCGGCTCAGCTCCTTCTTCACCACGACGGACCGGTACACTGACCATCATCACAGATCACTGCGGAGGCCGCACCGATCCGCCTGTTGATCTCACGCTACATCCTTCCCTCACTCGTGAACAAGACCCCGAGATACTTGAACTCCTCCACTTGAGGCAGGACTTCTCCACCAACCCGAAGAGGGCATGCCACCTTTTTCCGGTCAAGAACCATGGCCTCAGACTTGGAGGTGCTGATTCTCATCCCAGCCGCTTCACACTCGGCTGCGAACCGCCCCAGTGCCTGCTGAAGGTCCTGCTTCGAAGGAGCCAACAGGACAACATCATCCGCAAAAAGCAGCGATGAAATCCTGTGACTCCCAAACAGGTCCATAAAAATTATGGCTCCTGCTCCGGTCGTACAGGGACCGAACAGCCCTTAGCAAAGGGCCTCGGACCCCATACTCCCAGAGCACCCCCCACAGGGCACCATGAGGGACACGGTCGAATGCCTTCTCCAGATCCACAAAACACATTTGGACTGGTTGAGCAAACTCCCATGAACCCTCGAGCACCCTCCGGAAGGTAGGGTGCTCGAGGTAGGAGCTGGTCCAGTGTTCCACGGCCAGGACGAAAACCGCATTGTTCCTCCTGAATCTGAGGTTCGACTATCAGCCGAATCCTCCTCTCCAGTACCCTGGCGTAGACCTTCCCAGGTAGGCTGAGAAGTGTGATCCCACTATAGTTGGAACACACCGTCCGGTCCCCCTTTTTAAAAAGAGGGACTACCACCCCAGTCTGCCACTCCAGAGGCACTGTCCCCAACCGTCACGCGATGTTGCAGAGGCGCGTCAGCCAAGACAGCCCCACAACATCCAGAGACTTGAGATACTCAGGGCGGATCTCATCCACCCCAGCCGCCCTGCCACTGAGGAGCTTGCAAACTACCTCAGTGACCTCAGCCTGGGTGATGGATGATTCCACCTCTGGGTCCTCAGCCTCTGCTTCCTCAACGGAAGACATGACAGTGGGATTGAGGAGACCCTCGAAGTACTCCTTCCACCGCCCAACAACCTGCACTGTAAACAGTGTCGGCAGAGTACTGCTTCCCCCTCCTGAGGCGCCGGACAGTTTGCCAGAATTTCTTCGAGGCCGACCGATAATCCTCCTCCATGGCCTCACCGAACTCCTCCCAGGTTCGAGTTTTTGCCTCCGCCACTGCCCGAGCCGCAGCACGCCTGGCCTGCCGGTACCCGTCAGCTGCCTCAGGAGTCCCACAGGCCAACATGGACCTGTAGGACTCCTTCTTCAGCTTGATGGCATCCCTTACTTCTGGTGTCCACCACCGGGTTCTGGGATTGCCACCACGACAGGCACCAGAGACCTTGCGGCCACAGCTCCGAACAGCCGCGTCAACAATGGAGGCCAAGAACATGGTCCATTCGGACTCAATGTCCACAGCCTCCCTCGGGAGCTGGGAGAAGCTCTCCCGGAGGTGGGAGTTGAAGACCTCCCCAACGGGGGGTTCGGCCAGACGTTCCCAGCAGACCCGCACAATACGTTTGGGCCTGCCAGGTCTGCCAAGCTTCCTCCTCCGCCAGCAGATCCAACTCACCACCAGGTGGTGATCAGTTGACAGCTCAGCCCCTCTCTTCACCCGAGTGTCCAAGACATACGGCCGGAGATCAGACGAAATGACAACAAAGTCGATCATCGACCTTCGGCCTAGGGTGTTCTGGTGCCATGTGCACTTATGGACAGCCCTATGCTCGAACATGGTGTTCGTTATGGACAAACTGTGACTAGCACAGAAGTCCAATAACAGAACACCACTCAGGTTCAGATCAGGGAGGCCGTTCCTCCCAATCACCCCACTCCAGGTGTCACTGTCGCTGCCCACGTGAGCGTTGAAGTCCCCCAGCAGAACAATGGAGTCCCCAGTCGGAGCACTATCCAGTACCCCTCCCAGGGACTCCAAGAAGGCTGGGTACTCT
>OMLB01061844.1:0-15039 GCA_900302555.1 Myripristis jacobus
AGGATCTGCTTCAGAGCTCTGAGAAGGTTTATACTTCAGGCTGAGCGCTGCACCACCACAACTCGTTCCTGGAGGCAACAAACCCCACCACCATGTCTCTGATCACCATTTTAATCCTGACATGTGCTGCCTGTATTCAAGGTGAGACTGCCACTCATATCTCAACTTTTCCTTATTTTCTCACAGCTTTACCCAGTGTAGAGAATTTATTCATCATCACAGACACTGTGAGTAATTCCTCAGTGTTTGGGGAATATTTGAATATTGACAGTCCCAGATCTACTGCCACTAAAACGACTTGCAACTCCAGACTGACGGGTTGTAGCAGAATATATCAGGAGTTTAGGAGCTTCTCCAGGTTTCTGAAGGTACCAGGACACACAGGGAGTGCTGCATGAAGACACTGATCCATCCATGGCCAGTTTACAGCCAACAGAGACTGTCTGACCTGAGGAAACTGTTTTTACTGCAGGACTGAAGAAAAAAAAAAGTGTGAATTTCCCAGTTTGGGATCAATAAAGTAAATCTATCTATCTATGACTCTGAGTTACAGTCACCTGTCCTCTGGATTCTGGACAAGGACAAACATGGACATGAGAATTGGTTTGCATTACACAGGTTTAGTTCAGCTCACACAGATACTGTGACAAAGGGTAATGAAAAAAACAAACAAACCAGGACAATAACAAAAAAAATATAAAAAAACAATAAAAAAAAAAATTCTCTACAGTGGGTAAAGCAGACAACTCTTCATTTGCATGGAGAGGAACTGTTGCATCAGCTCTCCTCTGGGGTTTATAGCTGAAAGCTAAACAGTTTTTCCTTAGTGATACAGATCAGACCAGAGGAACAACAAGAAGACCAGAATGTCTTTCATCTGCATCTGCGTCTTGGCCGTCACTTTCTACACCCAAGGTGAGAGATCATTTCAATCACTGATCATTCCAGTGGTTTTCCATCCATAATCTGTGAGAGTGACAGGATGAGTCTCAGCTCATATCAGTGGAATAGCTGAGTTGATGTTCCTGTGTTGTGTATTTCAGGGTGTACAGCAGACATTTTGCTGACCCAGACTCCAGAGTCAGTGACAGTCCAGCCTGGAGATTCTGCCACCATCAGCTGTAAAGCCAGCAGCGCCATCGATGATGACTTAGCCTGGCACCATCATAAACCAGGAGGAGCTCCTAAATTCCTCATGACTTTTAACAGTGGTTTCACTAAAGGTCGATACAAAGGCAGTGGATATGATATTGAGCTCAGTCTGACCATCACTAATGTCCAGACAGAAAATTCAGGAGTTATTACTGTCAGCAACATGATGCCTTTCCACTCACACAGTGAAAAACAGCCGAACAAAAACCTCCATCAGTTGAAGTGGCTCTACCAGCTTGGAGAGACCCGACGACAAAGATTCAACATTCAGCAGTTTGCATGTTTTAAAAGCTTTCTGTGTTGTTGATGTTACATTTCACTTTTTTCTGTTTTCTGTCTCTATAGAGAGTATTACCCTTCAAATGTCATCCTCCTGTCATTATTATCAGTATTATTTCTTACTAGCAATTTTGTAATTTAAATGTATTATTTATTCATTTATATTATTTACTTTTATTTTTACTTTTATTTATTTATTAGTCTCACAATTCTCTGTGAAAAGATATTTGATTCCTACTGTAGCATGTCAATGTAAATACTTTTACACTCTCAATTAATTTGCCAGGATAAATGAACATTAAATAAAATAAAATAAAATAAAATTAAAAGTAATTAAACAATGGATTCCCTACCCCGGAATTTGTGTGTGTGTGTGTTTTTGTGCTTGCTTATCAACTTTGATCCTGTAAATACTTTTAATATAAATTTTCTAGTGAACTGCTAAAAATTAAAAAATCAAGGAAGATGAAGTGCAATAGATATACTATAATACTACTGATGCTTTGCTTTGTGAACAGCGTGTTTTACTGCTTGTTTTGTGATTACTTTTGTACATTCAAATTATTACAACTTTTGTCTTGCTGAACTGAATATTTACAGGTGTTTTTGTTCATAGACATATTTGCGTTGTTCTTATCAGTTGGGAGTAACTGTAGCTGTGATAAGGACAAAAGACCCATGCTAACAGTGTTGGGTCATTGCTTAGGGCTCCAAGTACATCTTGATCCCATAACTGTCTCATGTGATGCGTGAAAGTGGACACAAACACACAAGCAAACATGCAGGCACAGGAACTGCAGCAAATAACCATCAACTCAGGTTACTGGCAGGCTTGCAACATGAAGAACTAAACACAAGGAACATCAACTGCTGAAACATGAAGGAACAATGACAAGGAACTGACAAAGAACTGAACTGAAAGAAACATAAATACAAACTGAATTGATTGGAAAACTGGACACACCTGGAAAAGGAGAGGGACACAAGACAGGAAGACAGTGAGGGTTGTGATGGGGAGCAACACAAGGCCAAATCAAACCAGACCAATACGGAACAGATGTGGAGGAGTAACATGGGGAGACACAGGGAAAAGACACTGGAGCTGACTGGTTAGGAAAACATAGGAGGCTGGGCCGAAAAAACCTTAGCCTTACCCTTGTATCTCATGGTACAAGATTTAGCCTGGTACCATCAGAAACCAGGAGGAGCTCCTAAATTCATCATTAATTTTGAAAATGGTATGACTTCAGGTCGATACCAAGGCATTATGGAGAGAATTTTGTTTCTTTAATATTCAATCAAATAGAATAGATTTGAAACCAAAAAAAAAGAGATTTGAGACCAAAAGAGAGAAAGTGGCAATCAAAAAAAGATTTTTTGAGATCGTAATGAATTGCGCTAAATATCGTAGGCTCCAGCCTGCCATACATTCACAACAACAACATATAATAATGAATTATAAAGCCCTGCTGCTGCAAGCACACTGATTAGCATGGTTGTCTCTGCTGGTCATGGCCTGAGCAGAGTAGCTAATGAGTGAGTGAGTTACAGGGAGGCGTATACAACGTAGGGCCATGATTTAAACATTGTGTTGCACGGTACTCGCGGTGTCACGGTTCCTACACAACAGTACTACCATGGATTTCTAAACTACCACTGAACACAGTGCCAGTTTCCACTGTGTAGCGCCCTGACGCTACTCCTCCCGGCTCCCGATCTCACTACAGCTGTTCTTTTTTTTTTTTTTTAATACAGACTTTTATTAGTTTTCACTACAGCTGTTCTAATGTAAACAAACACACGTGGCGAGTAATTTGACAAATGCACGCACATATTTCTAACCAGCCAGCGTTACAGGAGCAGCTGTGTCAGCCGGTCCGACTTAAATGACACTGAATGATGCTTTTGACGCCTCCAAGATGTAGAATGTGTAGGCCTATTAGGCTATAGTTGAGAAACGCAAATTTCAGCACCACTGATCCTTCTAATCAGAACAACAGACATGTCCTGTGATTTTAAGCCTGCTTTCATAATTAATAATCTTCAGAAAGCGTCCAACTGACAGCCAGAGCTGCACCTGTCAGATCCGGAAGACCAGACCTGACGGATCTGACAAGTGCGCCGCGCACACAGACTGCTGTACTTTCATTAGGCTATAAACCGACTTTTGTTTAGACGTGGTTGCAGCAGCACAAGGAGTACCGTGCAACAAAATGTTTAAATCACTGCCCTACGTTGTATACGCCTTACTTACTTACTCTCTTTTGGTCTCAAATCTCTTTTTGGTTTCAAATCTGTTCTATTTGATTGAATAATAAAGAAACAAAATTCTCTTCATAATATATATATATTGAGTTCAGCCTGACCATCAGTAACGTCCAGGCAGAAGATGCAGGAGTTTATTACTGTCAGCAGCATTACACAACACCTAGCACACAGTGAAAAACAGCCAAACAAAAACCTCCCTCAGTGAAAGAGGAAGGGACTCTACCAGCTTGGAGAGACCCAACGGCAAACATTCAACATTCAGCAGTTTGCTGATATTTCAACTAGGATGAAGGAATTTGTCTTAATGAGCTCAGGATTTGAGTTCAACTGAAATATTGGACTGGTAACAGATTTTCTTAAATTTCAGATATCATCCAGTTGATACGAAAGAGGTTCCTCTCTGATCACAGCCATTGAAAAAGTCAAGATAATCTGACATGACATTTGATTTTCCTTGCACATTTCCTTACTATTCAACTATTCAATTCTGTTTTCAAACATTCATTTTTAATATTACTTGTGAATTTTATTTCAGCATAGTCTGGACACTGTCATATTATTCATTATGTTTTAATATTTTGCGCTGTTCCATTATCATTACACCATGAGTTATTATTTTCTGTGGCTGTCATATCTGGTCCTCTGTTCATCATCGTCGTCGTCGTCGTCGTCGTCGTCGTCGTCATCATTTCTATTATTATTAACAACAAAAAGGACAATAATGTACATTGCAAGAATAACTACTTTTAAACTACTTCTAAACTAACTAAAGAACCCCTTGTTCTCATGCATTATTCTGTATCTCACTTATGACCATTTCTGTCATTTGGTGTGTTGTCCAACATCAGCAAAGATTTAAAAATTTTGTCAATGAAGAAATCTTTACTGGCAACCCTCCATTAACCCAATTTTAAAAATCAGATCAGAGATGACTGGCATTTTTGGAATAGGCCATAATAGGCCATGGAATAAATTTTTCTTCACTGGAGGTTGAACGCAGCACACAATGACTACTTGATACAAAAATTATGCATTTTTGGTGGAATGCTCCTTTAACCCATTTATGACGGGAGGAACGTAGGCGTAGTTACCCCTTTTCTGCCGGCAGTGGCGCTCGCGCGTTTCTCCCTTAGACGCCGGGAGAGACATAGACGTCAGTTTGGCTGTTCCCGGGTTAGGGGCTTTAAAAAAAACATGTGACTGTATTACTGCACCGTGATTCGCTACGCGGGGCCGTCGAAATGCGATCCTGATTATGAGCCACCACCTGAGCCACTACAAAGGACACAGCTTCTCATGCAGAGAAATTACCAGGAGAATGCCCACCAAGTTGCGCCACTATTTTTTTATAACAGTGGTAGGGCCCTATAATCACGGACGGAATCACGGAATTAGCCAAATAAAACAGAGTCTATTTTTAACACGGAATATCGCAGAATCCGTCCGGCAAAGGCCAAAAAGGTTTCCAGACTACCGCAGCGCACTGACATAGATTGTGTAACAAAGCGAAGAGTTGTCACTCCAGTCTATTTTCACTGGCTAACAGCAGCACACTGGCTTAGCCTGTGTATTCAGAGAAGAGGTATCACTTCGGCTTATTTTGCAATCTATGTTATCACATGCATACTACTGCTCATTCACTGGCAGCTGAATTGTAATAATAATTTAACATATTGTTAAATTATTGTTGTGGGGGGAAACCCTGAAACTGATTGTGTCAAACTTAATAAAATTAAGTTTAAGCTATCAAATGTTTTTTATTTCAGGTTCTTATCTGCTACAGAGACTGATAAATGCATTTTTTTATTAGGCATTGCCAACTATTTTATTTATTCCAGAGGTTTATAGAGTTCCCAAATTTTTTATTACCATTAGGGACAATGAATGTATTTATAGATGGTAAACAAGAGTGTAAGCTTTCAGATGTTTTTTATTTCATCTTTCTATCTATTACAGAGCCTGAGAAATTACATTTTTTGTAAACGTTGGCACTTTTTCAACATTTGTCAGAAAACCTTCAGGTTTTAGAGAGTCATTTACAAAAATGCCACAGGTTTTAGAGGGGTTTTTTTCAGGCGACCTCAGGCGTAAATGGGTTAACAGAGGTAATAGACAAGGGTGTACACTGTCATTTTTGTAGACACTGGCATGGGCAAAAGAGACACTTGCTTCAAGTTTCCTGGCCTACTCAGAGACACAAAGATACAAAACTAGGAAAACTTAAAACCAAATCTCACATTATGCAGATAATGTCCTGTTATACACTCCTAATCAAAATTTTAAGACCAGTTGAAAAAATGCAAGAATTTACATTTTGCACTGTTGGATCTTAAGAAGGTTCTAAGTAGAGCTTCAAAATACAAAAAGAAGAAATGGGAGTGAGACCAAAAAAAATTTGAGTAAGCAATTTATTGCAAACAACCATTAAACTGAAATAGGCTGATCAAAAGTTTAAGACCACAGCCTTTAAAAGCCCAAATCTTCGCAAAAAAATTCAGTGTCATCACCACTCACACAGTGAAAAACAGCCGAACAAAAACCTCCCTCAGTGAAAGAGGAAGTGACTCTACCAGCTTGGAGAGACCCGACGACAAAAATTCAGCATTCAGAAGTTTTCTGATACTTTATTTTTGCTACAGAAATTTACTGGAATAATATCAGCTTCACCAAATATATAATAAGAGTAATAATAATAATAATAATGATAATAATAATAATGGTTATTATTATTATTTAATAATAACAATAGTTACTGGAGAGACCCGACGGCAAACAAACTTTATTTTTGCTTCAGAAATGTTATTCACTCATATTGGCTTCATGAAATATATACTAGTGCTACTACTAATAAAAAAAAAATAATAATATTAGTTTGTTCATCTTTCTATATTTATTTTCCATCAGCAGTTCCCTGTTAACAGGCATTTGGGTTTTTGACGGGTAACTGTAAATAAATGTGTGTGTGTGTTAAAGGCTTGGTTGATCATATGAAGGTTAAACAAAATTAAATTAAATTAGAAATACAGTACATCAGTCTGGTGATGAGCCCTGAACATGCTGCACCTCAAGTATCAACTCATGCCACTGAGTTTTCTACAAGCACACATCAACACACATCATAATCCAAAATAAAAATTAAGACCACATTTTTACTGTTTGTGAGAAGCAACAACATTTCCATAGAAATATACATCAAAATAACAATATTAATTTTATTGGTAGCTTTATGTTACAAAATGAAAAATTAGCAATTTAAAAAATCATTTAATTGAAACTCATATATAATTAAAGAAAGAAATAATGTGTGTACAAGATAATTGTGATGAAGCATTTAATGACAGATTGCCTGCCACATCATTTGCTCTCCAGAGTGCAGGTCCAGTTCTCACAAAGCAGGAAGTCATTTGCATTGCAAGGCCACTCAACGCAGCCCAGTGTTTGTCAGTGCTTATAGCCTGATGAATGAGACGCCTCCTCACTCCTGTAACTGTCTGTGAAAACATCCAACAGCCAAGATGGTTTTGCTCTTCACTCTGGCACTGATCCTTTTCAGTCAAGGTAAGTTCAGAAAAGTAGAAAACGAATAGATTTCAGTGTCATTTTGTAATGTCATCACCCTGTCAACATTTAGGAGCAGGATCTCTGAGAAAGACCACATGATGGAAATATTTTTATTATTGTGCGAATAACATGGTGGCTGTGACTGTAATTTTTCATGGCCAAAAATTGTCTCTGATCAAACCTGTGTTTCAGGATCCAGAGGGCAGTACACTGTGACCCAGACTCCTGCAGAAACTACAGTCACACCAGGACAGACGGTGACTCTCAACTGTAAAAGCAGTGCCAACGTAGCTACTGGCTGTGGTCCATCACATAACCAGCAGTGCCAAGCATGGTACCTCCAAAAACCTGAGAACACACCTAAAGCTCTCACTGGTGTAGGAAACAGCCGCCTGTCAGGAACTCCATCTCGGTTCAGTGCTGCTGGATCTGGCAGAGACTTCACCCTGACCATCACAGGAGTCCAGGCTGAAGATGCAGGAGTTTACCACTGCGTGGTTGGAAGTTGTGTTCATGGCTGCGCAGACACACAGTGACAGAAAGCTGTACAAAAACCTCCCTCAATGAAAGAGGAAGTGACTTTACCGGCTTGGAGAGACCTGACAGCAAAGATTCATCGTACAGCAATTTGCTGATACTTTATTTTTGCGACTGAAAATTTAATGGGCTCATATTGGCTTCATCAAATAGATAATAATAATAATATTGTTATTATTGTTGTTGTTATTGTTGTTTTTGTTACACCCTTGACCAAGCAGGTGAAACCTCTGGCAGGTGGTTATATGATTTTTTCATTGTTATGTATTCATTTTCCACCAGCAGTTTCCTATTAACAGGCATTTTATTTTTTGCCAGGTTGTAGCTGTAAATGCATGTGTGTTTGTAAAAGGCTTGGTCAATCATATAAAGGTGAAACTAAATAAAATCAAATTAGAAATACGGTACATCAGTCTGGTGATGAGCCCTGAACATGCTGCACCTCAAGTATCAACTCATGCCACTGAGTTTTCTACAAGCACACATCAACACACATTGTAATCCCAAATAAAAATGAAGACCACATTTTTACTGTTTTCCAGGAAGTAAAAATAACAACATTTTCATATACATGTACATGGAAACATTAAAGAAAAAAATTACGTGTGTGCAAGATAACTGTGAGGAAGCATTTAATGACAGGCTGCCTGCCACATCATTTGCTCTCCAGAGTGCAGGTCCAGCTCTCACAAAGCAGGAAGTCATTTGCATTGCAAGGCCACTCAACGCAGCCCAGTGTTTGTCAGTGCTTATAGCCTGATGAATGAGACGCCTCCTCACTCCTGTAACCGTCTGTGGAAACATCCAACAGCCAAGATGGTTTTGCTCTTCACACTGGCAGTGATCCTTTTCAGTCAAGGTAAGATCAGAAAAGTAGAGAAACGAATAGATTTCAGTAACATTCTCTAATACCGTCAATAGCAAAACTAAACTGTGAATGATTTGGTGGTTATGGCTGTCATGTTTTATGGCCACAAATTGTCTCTGATCAAATCTGTGCTTCAGGATCCAGAGGGCAGTACACTGTGACCCAGACTCCTGCAGAAACTACAGTCACAGCAGGACAGACGGTGACTCTCAACTGTAAAATCAGTGCCAACGTAGCTGCTGGCTGTGGTCCATCAGCTAACCAGCAGTGTCAATCCTGGTACCTCCAAAAATCTGAGAACACACCTAAAGCTCTAACTGGTGCAGGAAACAGCCGCCTGTCAGGAACTCCATCTCGGTTCAGTGCTGCTGGATCTGGCAGAGACTTCACCCTGACCATCACAGGAGTCCAGGCTGAAGATGCAGGAGTTTATTATTGTTTGAGTTTACACTGCAGCCCATGTATGTTCACACAGTGAAAAACAGTGGAACAAAAACCTCCCTCAGAAAAAGAGGAAGTGAATCTTTACTCAGAAAAACAGTCTGATGGTCCTTCTGGTCATTTATTTACTTACAATTTATACTGATACATTTACTTTTCTTCCCACTCTTCCCTGCAAGCCCTTATTAATTATTTAATGTCTGTCCTTCAATTTTCTTGACAAATGATCATCCTATTGACTTCACACCTGGCAGGTTTACTGCTGAGGACCCGAGGAAGCACAGTGTCGAGTGTTAAGTTCTTTGGATGAGTGGTTCTCCTAGCTGTACGTTTTAAATGTTTAAGTGAAATTTCAACTGTAAAAAAAAAAAAAAAGGTAATATGATAAGGGAAGCTGCCTTCAACCTCCAGTGAAGAGAGCTTTACTTTCAAAACTCCATGAACCCATTTTTAAAAATTAAATCAGAGATGGCTGCATTTTTAGAACAGGCTGTGATTTTACCATGAAGGTTTTTGAGCAAAGATTTTTTTCATTGGAGGCTGAAGGCATTACATGTCCTTGATACAAAAAAAAAATGTGCATTTTGGGTGGACTATTCCTTTAACAGAGGTAATAAACAACGGTGTGTTCTGTGTTATTTGTACACATTGGCATGGGCATCAAAGCTATTTTCTGGCCAGAGACACACAGATACGAAACAGAAACACTTATGCAGACAATGTGCTGTTATATATAACCAACCATAAAGTTAGTGTTCAAAACTTTCTCACTATTTGGGTCAAAGTGTATTAATACCATAATATTAAACCCACCAGCTGGCTATGTCAGCTGCTTTATAAAATTGCAACAGACAAGCTCACACATTTCAAAACATTTAGGAATCACTATGAGGTATTCCTTTCTGGAGAGAGGGAACTTCCCTGAACACATAACCACATTCAATCAAACACTTTGCTTCAGGAGACACTTTTAATGACACTTATGTGCAGAGTCACTGCTATAAATAAATAAAAAAAAAAATGAACAGCTGACTGCCAGTCGGCCTCTGTCTCAGTGTTCCTGACTCTGTCCAGATTTTGAAGCCTTCCCTTTCTGCAGCGTGTCACTCAGCCATAAAATCATTCCAGACAGGTTCAGTATTATGCACCTTGTTCTTATATTCACAAAAATGTTTGCCAGAGACATTACAAATTCCAACAATATTGTCATACATAGCACATAGTTTAAGATCAGAGAGGTGTGTCTCAGGGCTGAGCAGGAACCAGCAGCCAGTCAACTCTTCATTTGCATGGAGAGGAACTGTTGCATCAGCTCTCCTCTGGGGTTTATAGCTGAAAGCTCAACAGTTTTTCCTCAGTGATACAGATCAGACCAGAGGAACAACAAGAAGACCAGAATGTCTTTCATCTGCATCTGCGTCTTGGCCGTCACTTTCTACACCCAAGGTGAGAGATCATTTCAATCACTGATCATTCCAGTGGTTTTCCATCCATAATCTGTGAGAGTGACAGAATGAGTCTAAGCTCATATCAGTGGAAAGATTGACTTGATGTTCCTGTGTTGTGTATTTCAGGGTGTACAGCAGACATTTTGGTGACCCAGACTCCAGAATCAGTGGAGGTCCAGCTGGGAGATTCTGCCACTATCAGCTGTAAAGCCAGCAGCGCCATTGATGATGACTTAGCCTGGTACCATCAGAAATCAGGAGGAGCTCCTAAATTCATCATGAGTTTTCACAATGGTTTCTCTAAAGGTCGATACCAAGGCAGCGGATATGATTATGATTTTACTCTGACCATCAGTAACATCCAGGCAGAAGATGCAGGAGTTTATTACTGTCAGCATCATGAAGCCTTACCATTCACACAGTGAAAAACAGCCCAACAAAAACCTCCCTCAGTGAAAGAGGAAGTGACTCTACCAGCTTGGAGACCCGACGGCAAAGATTCATTGACATTTGATTTTACTTGCATATTTTCTGTACTTAATGAATTTATTTTACATATTAGTTTTACAAGAATTGAATAATATTATATTTTTGAATATGTTTTAATAGCTAATAGCTACTTCTGTCCTGACGAGCCCTCTTGAGTCTGTGGAGCAGGTGGGCGAGAGGAGAATGTTGCATAAACTGGCATCTATAATAGACAACTCCTCCCACCCCCTGCATGTGACGGTGAGCACCCTGGAAAGCTCCCGCAGCGGCAGACTGAAACACCCCAGTGTAAAATAGAATGTTTCTGGAAGTCTTTTATCCCAGTGGCAGTCAGACTTTTTAACAGCTCCATGTACTCTTATTGTTGTTGTTGTGGTTGTTGTTGTTGTTTCTACTGTCATCATCAAATGTCAGTCACATGACACACAGCCATCCACTGTAGCACTTTAACCTACGGTGCTTTAAACTGTTTTTTATCTTTTTATCTACCACTGAATACTTTTTAATGTTATATTAATGTTATTTTTTCCAGCAAGCAGAGCACTGTTTCTTTTATGCTTTTCATGTAATTTATTTATTATTTGTCTGTCCTGTTTCCACTTTATGTTCTGCTGCTGTGATAATTGAATTTTCCCTTCGGGGATGAATAAAGTCTACCTTACCTTAATTGTTTTTAGTGCTGTTGCATCTCTGTCATGACATGAGTTATGAGTTTCTGTTGCTGTCTTATCTGGTCCTCCTTTCAGCATTATTATTGTTATTTGTATTGTTGTTATTATTATTATTATTATTATTATTATTATTATTCATGTTGTGGTGGTTGTTTTGGTTTTTATTTTTTATTGTTAATTGTTATCTGTGTTGCAGTTTTTTCCACTATGATTATGATTTTCATTTCAAGATTTTTACCTGTTTAATTGATCTTCCCCTCCCTAATTCTTCATGATGACACAGTTTTGTTTAGTAATAAAGTATATTGTAAGTGCAATTGAAACCAATAAATAATAATAGCAAACAATATTGGATTATAAAAATACCACTGAGCACCAAAAGGAAAACAAGGTACATTGCAAAGAACCCCTTGTTGTTATGCATTATTTTATATCTCATAGATAACATATTATTTTTGTATAAAGTGTTCACTGTGCTTCAACCTCCAGTGACGAAAGCTTGAATTAAAAACCTACATGAACCTACTTTTTTTTTACTGCATCAGAGATGACTGGTGTTTTTGAAAGAGACTGCGATTTTACCATAAAGGTTTATGAGTAAAGATTTCTTCATTGGAGGCTGAAGCTCATGATGAGTACTTGATACAAAATTCTGCATTTTGAGTGGACTGTTCCTTTAAAAGAGGTAATAGAAAAGGGTGTGCTCTGTCTTTTTTGTAGACATTGGCATGGGCAATAGAGCCACTTGCTTCAAGTTTCAGGAGACACTCCTACTCAGAGACACACAGATACAAAACAGGAACACTTCAGATTAAACTTCACATTATGCCGACAAGTCCTGTTATACATAACCAACCATAAAGTTAGTGTTCAAAACTTTCTCACCATTTGGGTAATAGTGTATTCATACCATAATTTTGGACACACCAGCTGGCTATATCAGTTCCTTTATAAAACTGTAACAGACAAGTTCACATATTTCAAAACATTTAGGAATCACTATGAAATATTCCTTTCTGTGGAGAGGAAACTTCCCTGAAAAGATCATCACAATTCAGTCAAACAATATGCTTTGGTAATTAAAGATAATTAGATAATTAAATGACACTTCTGTGCAGAGTCATTGCTGTGAAAAATGAACAGCTGACTGCCAGTCGGCCTCTGTCTCAGTGTTCCTGACTCTGTCCAGATTTTGAAGCCTTCCATTTCTGCAGCGTGTTGCTCAGTCATAAAATCATTCCCGACAGGTTCAGTATTATGCACCTTGTTCTTATATTCACAGAAAGGTTTGCCAGAGACATTACAAATTCCTACAATATTGACATACATAGCACATAATATAAGATCAGAGAGGTGTGTCTCAGGGCTGAGCAGGAACCAGCAGCCAGTCAACTCTTCATTTGCATGGAGAGGAACCGTTGCATCAGCTCTCCTCTGGGGTTTATAGCTGAAAGCTCAACAGTTTTTCCTCAGTGATACAGATCAGACCAGAAGAACAACAAGAAGACCAGAATGTCTTTCATCTGCATCTGTGTCTGACCCAGACTCCAGAATCAGTGGAAGTCCAGCAGGGAGATTCTGCCACCATCAGCTGTAAAGACAGCAGCACCTTCGATAATGACTTAGCCTGGTACCATCAGAAGTTTATGACTGTCAGCAGCATTACACAGAACCGTTCACACAGTGAAAAACAGCCTAAGAAAAACCTCCCTCAATGAAAGAGGAAGTGACTCTACCAGCTTGAAGAGAACCGATGGCAAAGATTCAACATTCATAAGTTTTCTGATACTTTATTTTTGCTATAAGAAATTTGACTGACTAATATTGGCTTCGTGAAATATATACTACTACTGCTGGTAATAATAATAATAACAGTGTGTTCATCTTTCTATATTTATTTTCCATCAGCAGTTCCATATTAACAGGCATTTTGGTTTTTGACGGGTTGTAACTGTAAATAAATGTGTGTGTGTGTGTGTTAAAGGCTTGGTTGATCACATAAAGGTGAAACTGAATAAAATCAAATTAGAAATACAGTACATCAGTCTGGTGATGAGCTCTGAACATGCTGCACCTCAAGTATCAACTCATGCCACTGAGTTTTCTACAAGCACACATCAACACACATCATAATCTCAAATAAAAATGCATACCACATTTTTATTGTTTTCCAGGAAGTAAAAAATGAAAACATTTTTATATACATGTATACTTAACAATAATAAGTTCATGGTTAAGTAGCTTTATGTTACAAAATAAGAAATTAGCAATTTCAAAACAAAACAAAACAAAAAATTAATTTCATTGAAACTCATCTATAATTAAAGAAACAAATAATGTATAAACAAGATAATTGTGATGAAGCATTTAATGACAGATTGCCTGCCACATCATTTGCTCTCCAGAGTGCAGGTCCAGTTCTCACAAAGCAGGAAGTCATTTGCATTGCAAGGCCACTCAACGCAGCCCAGTGTTTGTCAGTGCTTATAGCCTGATGAATGAGATGCCTCCTCACTCCTGTAACCGTCTGTGGAAACATCCAACAGCCAAGATGGTTTTGCTCTTCACTCTGGCAGTGATCCTTTTCAGTCAAGGTAAGATCAGAAAAGGAGAAAATGAATAGATTTGAGTAACATATTGTAATGTCATCACCGTGCCATCATTTAGGAGCAGGATCTCTGAGAAAGACCACATGATGGAAATATTTTTATTAGTGGTGTGAATGATTCGGTGGTTATGGCTGTGATCTTTTATGGCCACAAATTGTCTCTGATCAAACATGTGCATCAGGATCCAGAGGGCAGTACACTGTAACCCAGACTCCTGCAGAAACTACAGTCACAGCAGGACAGACGGTGACTCTCAACTGTAAAATCAGTGCCAATGTGGATGGTGACTGTGGTTCATCAGGTAACAAGCAGTGCCAATCCTGGTACCTCCAAAAATCTGAGAACGCACCTAAAGCTCTCACTGGTATAGGAAACAGCCGCCTGTCAGGAACTCCATCTCGGTTCAGTGCTGCTGGATCTGGCAGAGACTTCACCCTGACCATCACAGGAGTCCAGGCTGAAGATGCAGGAGTTTATTATTGTTTGAGTTTACACTGCAGCCCATGTGTGTTCACACAGTGAAAAACAGTCGAACAAAAACCTCCCTCAGAAAAAGAGGAAGTGATTCTTCTGTCACAAGGTTGTACTGACCTAATGAAAATCCCCGGGCCACACCACACAGACACAAAAAAGCAGAGATGGAACTGCGTATATAATAATTTATTTACGATCGGATAAACAATTAAAAAGATAAGTAAAAAAGATAAAACACAGCT
>OMLB01061845.1:0-10667 GCA_900302555.1 Myripristis jacobus
TTGGGGTTAATCAGAGGCACTTTAAATGATGGCAGGTGTGTACTGACTCCTATTTAATATGAGTTTGAATGTGATTGGTTAATTTTGTGCACAGCCACATTCCCAGTTATAAGAGGGTGTGCACACTTGTGCAACCACATTATTTCAGTTTTTTATTTTTATTTCCTCCCTGTAAAAGATTTCATTTAGTTTTTCAACTGAGTTGTACAGGTTATAGGTCACATTAAAGGTGGAAAAAATTCTGAAATGATTTATCTTGGTCTCATTTTTTTACATGACAAAAACCTGGCATTTTAAGAGGGGTGTGTAGACTTTTTATATCCACTGTATTCACCAAGGTGCAGGCGCACCTGGCTTTTAAAGGGAATGGGAAGATGGTGCTCTGATTGGTGTGCTTCATGTTGTGCCCAGAATACACAGTAGAACCCTTTTGAATCATGCGCCTGGCACCTCTCCAAGATATTAAGCTGATTTTTTTTTTCTTAATTTTTAAGTGTGAGTTTTATGGTTATGTGGCTATTTTTAATAAACCATTCCCACTTAAATCTGTCATGACCATATTTTTGTGAGTAAACTTGGAAATTTTCCTGGAGCATGTAAACCAAATTTCATAAAAATCAATGCAGCCAACTATACAGAAAGGGAGTCACAAAGTATCAGTGGTTCTCATTCACAAGAGCCTAACCTGTTTGAGACTTTAAAGGACCATATCAGTGATTTTGCATGTTTAGCCTAACATTAAAATGGATATACATCATGTTTCAGCTGAAAGCAAGCAGTTGTATTATAGAACTCTGATGTCATTTCTCCCACTTTTTACACAGCCATCGGTGTCTTTTCAGTCCACTACTATATAAAAATGAACTTCAAACTTTATTCACACTTGTCCATCAGCATAACAGTCATTCACATTGGTTTTCTTAAAAACAGCAGCACTGTGTGTTAGCCGCAGAAGTAGAACATTATAAGGTGGATGTTTCAAGCAGAAATTCAAATTTGGTCAAATTTTGATTGTGTGTTGTGACATCTTTAGATGATTTGCAGAATGGTTTGTTGCAATGTAAAATGTGGGTAAATTGAAGTAAATGGACGAAACATTCAAAATCACTCGTATAGTCCTTTAAAAACAGTAAGGACAGAAGCTGGGTGTGGACACATAGCCACTGTTCATGTTCTATATATTTTTCCTCCTCTCCTTTTCCTGCCTGGCCTTTATCTTTTTCTAGCAGCTCAATCTGATGTCAGCAGCATGTCTGCAGAGAGGTTCCGCATATTTCGAGCAGAGAAAACCTACAGCGTCAATACTGGGAAATGGTACTTTGAGCTGGAGGTGAGTGGAGGTATTAATAGTGATCATGATGGCAATGAACACAAGGACAGTGATGGGGATTTATGATCACATTGCTTTGAACAGTATTTGCACTTTATTAATAAGTTGGAAGGTGAAATAAAGGATAAAGGCGCCTGCAGACTTGCAGTGACTTTACCATTGCAACGAAGACCGAAAATACTGTTGTGAGATGGGCTGTGATGGCCTCCAGTGCAAACTATGTCACTTCTCTTTTCCAGTTTGCAGACCACTGATTATGTTATGTGGTATCAAATTCCATGCAAAATGCAAAAACAAAATATTCCTTCATCTCATGTTTAAAGTTGAAGTAACAGTTCCCCTGTTTAATTTGTTGGTACATTTTGCTGGCTAAAGCAAAATTGTGACACAATGTATTTGATTACTTTGAGTACAATTGAGCTCAGCTACATATGAATTGTATCTGCTCTACTGCTACTACTGTACCTTGCTAGCGTCACAAAAAACAAGGTGTGGCACATTTCACAGGCCACGTTGACAATAAATATTACAAAGGCTATGAAGTCCCCAGAGACAAGCACTTGCAAATCTTAAAATGAACATGGTGCCAACAATATATTGTCGGGACCATGTTCACTGGTGTCTGTGTCACAGAGATGACTTTCAAAAGACTATGTGGCCATCTTAAGGATCTCATTGTTTTACAGCTCATAAAATGGATATTAACCTTCTCTGCTGTCTCTGCTGTTCCTCTTCCAGGTATTAACAGCAGGAGAGATGAGAGTGGGCTGGGCCAGACCAGGCTGTCTACCTGACCAGGAGTTGGGGTCTGATGAGCAGGCCTTTGTTTTCGATGGCTTCAAGGTAACTTGGTTTTCCTTTACTGTACAGATGCACAGCCATAGCATAAATGTAACTTGTTATGTGCTTTCACTTGCAGTCAGATTGTCCTGGCTCAGAGTAGAACATTTCACAGTCCTAAATTACAGTGGCCCTGATGTGTGAAACAATCACAAATTACAACAAGGACACACGGCACCATAGATGGGAAGCACCCTTTCATTGACGTCTTCCACGATAGCCACAATCCTGTGAATGCGAGCTTGAGTTTAACCTACAGCTCATTAGAGGGTCTTCACATCTAAAAAAAAAACAAAGCACAACATACAGTCGAGCAAAATCACAAATGACACAACAAAACAACTGAGGAAACAATACAGTTTCACAAAGTAAGACGTGACATTATTCAAACTGCAAAGAGACCAGCTTCACTGTGCAGGGAAACCTTTTTTTGTTTTTTATTTTAATAACAACTAACTGAATATAACCAGCAGGTTTACAATAACTGCACTTATAAGCTATTTGGTAAGAGTATAAAAGAACAGATACACAAACAAAACAATACAACAATACAATCAAATAAATTATGAAACAGAAATACTGTGTATCATCAGCATATCTATGGAAATTGATGCCATGCCTCCTGATGATGTTACCGAGTGTCAACTGTTTTAAAAAAGGATGTGGGAATGGGGTCTAAAAAGCAGGTTGCTGGTTTTAATTGGGCAACCGCTCTGCTAAGCATCTCAGCATCAACCAGGACAAACTTTTCTAGTGTTTCCTCACATAGAAACAAATGTTCCAGGTTAATAAAATCCCTAGGCTGGGATTGACATAAATTTTCCCTAATTGTTTCTATTTTACTACTGAAGTGGACTGCAAATTCATCACACTTGGAATTGGTTGACATACTACAGGGCTGGGTAAAAACAGGGTTAGTTAAATGATCAATTGTAAAAAGGATTCTTGGGTTGGTCTGGTTGTTATTTATCAGTTTTGAGAAGCATGTTTGTCTTGCTTTCTTAATTGCTTTATTATAGATAGTGAGTTGTTCATGGAAAATTTGATTATTTTG
This sequence comes from Myripristis jacobus, assembly GCA_900302555.1. Classification (NCBI taxonomy): domain Eukaryota; kingdom Metazoa; phylum Chordata; class Actinopteri; order Holocentriformes; family Holocentridae; genus Myripristis; species Myripristis jacobus. The sequence continues at coordinate 3,225 of OMLB01061845.1, forward strand.
CAGTTTGCATTAGTTTGTTCTTTCTCCATCTCCTTTCAGCCATTCAACAGCTTTTCTGTAACTGTATAGTTTCTTCATTTCTCCAGGGGGGTGTAGGTTTACTGATAATCTTCAGTTTTACAGGGGCCACTGTGTTGAGAGTTGATCTTAATTTGCTGTTAAAACTATCTACAGTAAAATCACAGGAAGAGGGTAAAAAGCCTGCAAGTGTGTCGTTTAAAAGCTCAATAAAATTTGAAGCCACTTCAGCAGTAAGATAGTGTTTCATGATAGTTTGCTCCGGAATATCCTGTTGTTTAAAACTACTAAAAGTAAAAAAGACACAAAAATGAGCCGAGATACCGACATCCACAACTGAAGAGACATGTGCTGACAGGCCGTAGATTATTACAAGGTCTAAAATGTGACCTTTGTTGGCTGAGCAACATGTTGGATAAAATTCGTACATTTTTGTAAATTTAAAAATTCTAAAGCAAAAGAGTCTGATTGATTTTCTATGTGTTAGGGTTAGAAATCACCTAAAATAATAACTCTCATAATTGGTGTTGATGGTTGATAGCAATTCTGAGAAATGTGTAATAAATGATGAGCACCGTTTGGGTGGCCTGTATACAAACATACATAAAATAGGAGGCCTGCTAAAAACAATGGAGTGATGTTTGAACAAAATGTGATCATCAAATGTAATGTCTTTAAAACCAAGTGACGCTGAGAGGATGGATGCTGTATCCCCACCTTTTTTGACCATCCTGGTGGAGTAAGAGAAAGTGTAGTCTGGAGGTGAAGTTAGCGTTAGGGTTATTCACTGCTGAAGTTGGAAGAGGAGGTATTGCCTTTTGGCTGAATTGTTGTACTTTTGTTGTTTTGTCTATATTTTAAATAATAGCCTAAAGCTAGAATATTTAAAATAGTTTTGTTTGCCTCATTGTACAGTTCAGCCACAGATGTTCCTCACTGAACAGTGGTATCGGTAACTTTAGCCAAGCCTTACTCAGTCCCAGCCTTACTCAATTTATCTAGAACTGCTTTGTGAACAGCATTGTCATTTTTGTCTGCCCCAGCAGAAACTGAGCACTATCCAAGTACCAAGTACCAGCTGATTATAATAAACTGTTTACTGAATGTTTGAATATTGGTTTCACTAGTTCAAGAGTTTATGCTGTAGTCAGTCTCGCTAATAAGGTGGCAAAGGCAAGTGCATCCTTATTCAGTTGTAATGTGGGTGAGAGAACCCCAAATAATGCAATAAAGGGGCTTCTTTTTATCTGTATGCCTCTCATATGGAATTGGATGGAGTACGATACCCTGCACAGCTTTGCATGGGAAGGAGGCTGAAGACAAAAATTCCTGTGTCAAAGAGCCTGTTAAACTCAATTGTCCGTCAGTGCTGGTTTGAACAAGTGATTGTATGCTATAGGGGTGTGAATTGAAATATTTGGCAATCTTTTGTTTTTTTAAATTTGATTCAGGATTTTCAAAGACTTGGTGATAATGAAGTTAGGTCCAAAAGGTTTATAGGAACATTGGGCACCAGAAAAGAGTAAAGCTGGGAGAGAGGTTCCTGAAACTGACATGGCGTCTATTTTTAACCAAAGTAGAGAAACATCAGACCAGTCATCACCAGGGGAGCCCCATTGCCAAAAAGTGAGAGCCCTAGAATTTGCAGCCCAATAATAATGCTTAAATACAGGGAGGCCGAGGCCACCCCTGTTTACACTTTTTTGTAAATGGGCTTTTGAAAAACGAGGTTTGTTTGCCCAAATGAAAGACAAAATAATTGAGTCCAGTTGTTTGAAGAAGGACAGAGGTAAATGAAAAGGGAGATTCTGGAAAAGGTACAAAAACTTTGGAAGTGTCACCATTTTTATGACATTGATGCGAACAATCAATGAGAGTGGAAGCAATTTCCATTTCCTGATACTAGCTTTTAGTTTGTCTATCATTTCCAAAAAATTCAATTTAAACAGAAGTTTGGGGTTTTTAGAGATATTTAGTCCAAGATAACTGAGATGAGTGGTAACCAATTTAAATGGCAGAGATTTCAAGGACAAAGGGCTCAAATTGTCCAATAGAGGCATACATTCACTTTTGTCCCAGTTGATTGTGTATCCTGAGATTTTAATGAATGTATTGGTGTAATTCAAAAGGTTAGGGACTGAAACTTCTGGATCAGATAAACAGATAAATAAATCATCAGCATATAAATTAACCAGACTTACAAAATTACCAAATTTTACACCATGTGTCCCTGGGTGACATGTGATACCTATTGCCAGAGGTTCTAATGCAATATCAAAAAGGAGAGGAGAGAGAGGATCGCCCTGCCTCATGCCTCATTGCAAGTCAAAAGGCTGAGATTTGTCTGAATTTGTAAGAATACAAGATATTGGATTGAAGTAAATTATTTTGCCCCATTCTATAAAATTCATCCCAAACCCAAATCGTTTCAGTGTCTCAAACATGTAAGGTCATTTGATCTGGTCGAACGCCTTTTGCGTATCAAGAGATAATACAGCAGCTTGTGTGTCCTTTTCATGAGTTGACTATAATGTATTTAAAAGAAGACAAATCTACCCGGAATGAAACCACTTTGGTCGGGATGCACTATTTTTGAAATATCACTGCCTAATTTTGTAGCTAGGACTTCAGTTATCACCTTCTGATCCCAATTTAGAAGAGCAACTGGTCTGTAGTTAGCAGGGTTGGTCTCCTCCCTCCCCTTTTTCAGAAGCAAGCAGATATTAGCTTCATAAAGTGTGCTGGGGAGCTTTTTATTTATCATATAGTCATTTACCATCCTCAACATGAGGGGAACCAGTCTTCCATGGAATGCCTTATAAAATTCACTTCCAAATCCGTCAGGCCCTGCAGCTTTTCCAGGAGGGAGAGTTCTAATAGCCTGTAAGAGGTCAGTTTCAGAGATTGGAGTGTCAGCTCTTGAGATGTCATCTAATTGGGGGATGTTTAAATTGTCAAACATTTTTACAAAAATCTGCATCCGCAACATTCATTTTGCTGGAGTACAATTCTTTATAGAAGTCCCTGAAACAAGCATTTATGTCCTTTAAATTGGATTCACTGTGCCCGATTTAGATTTAATCCTATGAATAGCTATATTGGCCTGCTCCCCTCTGAGCTGAGCTGCCAATAATTTCTCTGGTTTATCGCCAAGTTCAAAATGTTTCTGTTTGAGTTTCAGTAAGAGGCTATTGACACGTTTACTATGGATAGTATTATATTCGTATTTAAGCTTTAAGATCTTATTGTAATCAGACTGTAAGAGGGAGGATCTATAGGCCTCTTCAAGTGCAGGAAGCAAATTTTCAATCTCTGTAAGACGGGTGTTTAAGACTCTTTTTTTTTTTTTTTCAGGTTCATATGAAATAATGTGGCCTCTCATCACAACCTTGACTGCTTCCCATAAACATGAATCAGAGACCTCCCCATTATCATTAGTGGCCAAATTCATCAATATTAGCATTCATGCGTTCCATGAAAGAGTGGTCCCCAAGCAAAAGAGGATTGAAGAGCCAGTTATACCCTTGATTGGGCAGAACATTTTTAAAATTAAGTGAAACAGGATTAAGATATCAAAATATTGTGATAGGTACAATTTATAATGCTAGGTAGAAATCCAGATGATACCAAGAAAAAGTCAATCCTAGTGTAAGACTTATGTATGTGAGAATAAAAAGAAAAATCTTTGTCAGTAGGATGTTGCAGTTGCCATACATCAACCACGTTTCTTGTTTTAATGAAATCATTCAGAGTTTGCATTGAAGCGATAATCGGGGTGGTTTTGTTGAGAGTTTGTCTAATATCGAGTCCAAATATTAATTAAAGTCGCCTCCAATAACAACATTCGGACTAGAGGCTGGTATCATATCAGAAATTTTAAGAAAAAAATCAGGATTGTCCGTATTTGGACCATATATGTTAAGCATTATAATTGGAACAGAATCTATATGGCCAGAAATCATTATATATCTGCTGTATGTGTCAGCTGTCATGCTGTCAAGGCGAAATGGGACATTTTTACGAAAAAGTATTGTGACACCTCTGGCCTTGCGGATAAAAGGAGCTTGGAAAACTTAAGATGAAAGAAAACACAGCCGCTTTTAATCACATGACCAAGACCTTTCACATTCCATGAGACCAATCACAAATTACCACTGCAATGAACAGAGCTGTCACATATTAACCTTAATATAGGAAAATCCTGGCATCCACCCTAAACAAATCAAAACATAATACAAACCAACACATATAAAGAACAGACACGTAACATATATGAACAAAGCCATGAACCTGAACTATATGGTTACCTTACCCTTCTTCAGTGCTTCTCTGGCAGAGAAGCACTGTTCATATATGTTACAGACACGTAACATATATGAACAAAGCCACGAACCTGAACTATATGGTTGCCTTACCCTTCTTCAGTGCTTCTCTGGCAGAGCACAGATGTCCCTCTAAGCCCGGGATCACCAGTCGCATGTTAGTGACAAGCTTCTGATTAACCTTAACTAAAGTAAGAGTCAAACTCCCCTCTGTGCCAACTATAGCTAAATGAATAAGAGTAAAATAATATGACAATCTCTGTCTAAAATTCAACTGAACTATCTGAATGACAGGGAGTCATGTCCCAACAATGTGATTGCCTCAATGTCTGAATACAAAGAGTGTATCCAAGAGTAATCTGCTTAGGGAGCTTGCTTTAGGTCAGTGTTCAAAAATGTCACTGCCTCACCCGGTGTGGTGAAGACCTTGAACTGCCCCTTGTGCTTGATCCGAAGTCTTGCTGGGAAAAGGAGGCTGTGTTCCACTTTTAGTTGACGCAGCAAGCTCAGGGCTTTGTTAAATTCATGTCATTGTCGCATTACTTCTGTCGTGTAATCCGGAAAAATAAGCACCTTGTTGCCCTTGTACTCCAGTTGTCGCATTCTCCTGAGGCGCAAGATGAGTTCCTTTTCCCAATAAAAATGAACCCAGGCGATGAAGGCACAGGGCTTGGCGCCCCCCGGAGGTGGCGGTCGTAGAGCCCGGTGCACCCGGTCGATGACCACTGGTGACTGGAAGTTTTCTTTTTCAAGAAGTTGCGGGATCAGGGCTTCGATGAATTCCGTCGGCTTACCCCCTTCTTCTTGCTCCGGTATGCCGACAATTTTGATGTTATTGCGGTGCGACCTTCCTTCCAGGTTGTCATCTTTGAGTTTGAGCGCATCATTTTCATTTTTCAGGCTGGAGACTGCTTTTTCCAAGCAGTTGATGCAGTTGTCCTGGTCTACTATCTGTTCTTCCATAGCTTCAACCTTCTCCATCATCTCTTTTTGCATATTCTGTACTGCCTGAAGGGTCTGCTCTAGTTTGTCAAATCTGACATTGAAGTGCTTCAGTATCTTGTCGGAGACTTTCTCCCAAACCAGTGGCAGATCATCCAAGTCGTCACCTGAAGCTTGACTGTGAGAGCAAACGTTGCTACTAGCATCGTTAGCGTTAGCTGGAGAAGCTGAACGGGGCATTTCGCAGTCTTTCAACTTGTTCTTCGGCATTTTTCAACCCAGAAGTTCACAAAATAAGTTCTTTAGAAAGTGTCCGAGGCGAATGTAGCGTGAAATGGCTGTCTAACTAAAGTAACTATTACTTTATAAATCATGACATGGAGAAGTATCTAAGAGCACGTCTACGCCATGTGCTGCTCACTAGCGCCACGATAGCCCTATTTGACAACTGTTAGAATTCATATTATGGCAAGAACCAATCAGCTAAGTAAAGAGAAACGACAGTCCATCATTACTTTAAGAACTGAAGAACAGTCTGGAAAATTTTGATTGTGTCCCCAAGTGCAGTCACAAAAACCATCAAGTGCTACGACGAAACTGGCTCACATGAGGACCACCACAGGAAAGGAAGACCAAGAGACACCTCTGCTGCTGAGGATAAGTTCATCCAAGTCACCAGCCTCAGAAATCGCAAGTTGACAGCACCTCAGATTAGAGCCCAGATAAATGCCAAACAGAGTTCTAGTGGCAGACACATCTCTACATCAACTGTGCAAAGGAGGAGTTAGGCCTTCATGGTCAAATAGCTGCTAGGAAACCACTGCTAAGGAGAGGCAATAAGCAGAAGAGATTTGTTTGGGCCAAGAAACACAAGGTATGGACATTAGACCAGTGGAAATCTGTGCTTTGGTTCTGATGAGTCCAAATTTGAGATCTTTGGTTCCACCCGTTGTGTCTTTGTGGGACACAGAAAAGGTGAACGGATGGTCTCTACATGCATGGTTCCCACCATGAAGCATGGAGGAGGAGGTGTGACGGTCTTTGGGTCTCTTGCTGTGACACTGTTGGGGATTTATTCAAAATTGAAGGCACACTGAACCAGCATGGCTACCACAGCATCCTGCAGCGACATGCCATCCCATCCAGTTTGCGTTTAGTTGGACCATCATTTATTTTTAAACAGGACAATGACCCCAAACACACCTCCAGGCTGTGTAAGAGCTGACCAAGAAGGAGAATGATGGAGTGCTGCGCCAGATGACCTGGCCTCCACAGTCACCTGACCTAAACCCAATCGAGATGGTTTGGGATGAGATAGACTGCAGAGTGAAGGCAAAAGGGCCAACAAGTGCTCAGCGTCTCTGGGAACTCCTTCAAGACTGAAAATAAAGAAAAAACATTAAATGAGAAGGTGTGTCCAAACTTTTTACTGGTAGTGTATGTGCGCAAATATAGGCTATATATATATATATATACAGTACAGGCCAAAAGTTTGGACACACCTTCTCATTCAATGCGTTTTCTTTATTTTCATGACTATGTACATTGTAGATTCTCACTGAAGGCATCAAAACTATGAATGAACACATGTGGAGTTATGAACTTAACAAAAAAAGGTGAAATAACTGAAAACATGTTTTATGTTCTAGTTTCTTCAAAATAGCCACCCTTTGCTCTGATTACTGCTTTGCACACTCTTGGCATTCTCTCCATGAGCTTCAAGAGGTAGTCACCTGAAATGGACAACTGTTAAAATTCATATTATGGCAAGAACCAATCAGCTAACTAAAGAAAAACCAGTGGCCATCATTACTTTAAGAAATGAAGGTCAGTCAGTCCTGAAAATTGCAAAAACTTTAAATGTGTCTCCAAGGGGAGTTGCAAAAACCATCAAGCGCTACAACCAAACTGGCACACAGGAGGACCGACCCAGGAAAGGAAGACCAAGAGTCACCTCTGCTTCTGAGGACAAGTTCATCCGAGTCACCAGCCTCGGAAATTGCAAGTTAACAGTAGCTCAGATCAGAGACCAGATGAATGCCACACAGAGTTCTAGCAGCAGACCCATCTCTAGAACAACTGTTAAGAGAGTGATGGAGTGCTGCGGCAGATGACCTGGCCTCCACAGTCACCGGACCTGAACCCAATCCAGATGGTTTGG
>OMLB01061847.1:0-12617 GCA_900302555.1 Myripristis jacobus
CTGTGTTCACATAAATCCAAACGAACTGATCTTTGGGGGGAAACGCTCCCTGTTTCGGAACAACTGCTCGAAACGAGACAGGTCTGAATACACCCTTAGTGTGTAACGTATGTTTCATTTACAAGGAAGTTTATTGGTCATTATACAACAGGTTGTATAATGAAATTAAAATGTGGTTCCCTCTTGATTGATTAATTGATTGAATAAAAAATAAAATTATTAAACATGGAGGAGTGCAGATGGTGCATTCAGTAGTCTCACAGCCTGAGGGAAGAAGCTGCTCTGTAGTCTGGTGGTACGGCAGCGAATACTTCTGTATCTTTTGCCTGACGGCAGCAGGGTGAACAGGCTGTGGCTGGGGTGGGTGTTGTCTTTTAGGGTCCTTTTGGCTCTGCGCAGGCACCTCACCTCCCCGATATCACTGATGCTTGGTAGATGGGTACCAATGATCTTTTGGACAGTTTTAATCACTCGTTGCAGAGTCTTCCTGTCCTGGGCCGTGCACATTTGATATAATCTCTGACATTATTTAACCATTTTATCCCCTTTCTGTCATGAATGTATTCTCTTTTTGCACCAACTGCCCATTCTGTCTACAGGCCACTGATGTCTCCAAGGAAAGGGGAGGCCTCTCTGTCCAGTTCTAGTATGTCTATACGGGACGTCCTGAGGCAACGCTACTCTGTGACCTGGCATCCTCGGCTTTTTTACCTCATTGTGTCTGATGGCTACATGGCCACAGTTTTGAGGGTGCTAGAGAGGCCTTCCCCTGCCATGCTCCTGAAGAATCTCCTACGGGACACCAGCAAAGACTTAGAGAGGGCCAGCCGGATACTGGAAAAGTCACAGGTGGTAATCCTGGGGCATCTGGATGTGGGCATAGGGAACTGATTTGCGGATGTTCAAGCAACATCGCCCCTCAACATTTTCAAATAAGCTAGTGCTGTCCTCTTAATAATTCTTTTCAGATTAATGCAAGGGCATGGTTGGAGTCAATGTCTTGCCTGAATCTTGGCAGCAGCCAGGAGGAGTTAAGACCCTCCGCTACTTCTGGGCACAACACCACACACACAGCCACTTCACCAGCCAAAGATGGGCCAACTTTACCCCTTTTCCTGCAGGATCAGGGGACCATGGATGGCACCAAGGAGCTTCTTCAAAAAGTCCAGGTGTGTCAGTCAGTGTCAGCTAGAAACACATAGTTTTAGATTAAATAGGTGCAAGCTATACACCTCGTCAGGGATAATAGATCATAAGTGTTGGATGAAGTGTGTAGCTCATTGGTTGTTTGCTTTTAACTTGCTATTTGTATGTGTGGATTTCTAGGCTTTATTTGAGGATGATTCTGATTTCGATGGACCACCAGTTGGTTCCCATATGGAGGACAGTGGTCATCTAGAATTTGCCTCAATGTTTGACACCCTTCATGCGCTGTTGGAACCACAGACTGGCCGTGGAGCTGCTGCTGACCCAAAATGGGAAAGGAACTTTGTTGATTCAGAAAGGAAGACTCCTGCTCTTCTTCGTGAACTTGGACAGATCCAGGGCAGCCTGTTAACAGCCTGGGCTTTGGGTTTGTCTCTCGGAAGCACTGTAGCAAAGAGAGGGCACCTGCTGAAGCACACCCTCCACTGTGTGCTACGATTTGCTGCTTTGCTCCATTTGATCCCGAACTCTGCGGTCCATGTGAAGAATAAGAACATCTCTGTCTCTGCTTGCATGTTGCACCTTCTCAAAACCCTTCTCTCTTTTCTTCCCTGGGATACCACTGGCTCAGATGGATTGAACTGCCTGGGGTTGGTTGTAGAGCTCAGCAAACAGCTGGTATGCATGCTGCTTTCCCCTGGCCCTGAGTCCTCCCAGAGTGGTTGTGGTCAAGTATCATCTCAGAGTCTATCGACGGCCATGCTTATCCTGCAGCTGACCTCTGATTCTCTCAACCACACCTATAATCTGCAGCAAAGAACTGTCTGGACCTCTTCACAACAGGATTCTCTTCAGCCTTCAGATATCTACCATGTACCTCTGCTACAAGACAAGGAAGAGAAACCCTGTTTTGTACATCAAGCAGTACCTGTCCCTCAGCGACCCTCCAGCAGGTAGGGAATCTCTCTTCCTTTTCAAGTATTCACATTGAGCAAAGAATATTTGTAGTTCACTAGATACGAATCCTAGCCAGTGCCTCACATGTGTTTGTGGCTGAAACTTAAGGCTATGTTAAACAAATGATGGTTGTCTTTTATGTGCAGATTGCTGAGAGGGTGGCAGTGGGTATACAGGATCACCCTAAAATATATGGAGGAGCTGAAAGGCTACAAAAACTGTGATGGCTGGCAGGAGGAGCAGCAGCAGGTGTCTGCCATCCTGTCTCAGATCCAGACAACACTTCAGGTGTCAGGAGAGAGGCTTGAGGAAGTTCCTGCCCTTCTCAATTACCCAGGTCAGAAATAAAATGACAATTTGTCTGAGCATTTGTTCATACCATTTATATTTTGAGCAGTTTATTTGAACTCTGGAGTGTTCACTTGACTAGGCAAGAACAAAGCCATTAGAACTCAGGTGTGCACTTATTTGTGTCGAGACTGCCTGAAAATACTGTATGTGTCATTTTGGGAGTGAGATGTGGAGCAAATGTTAGGACTGAAAAAAAATAGCCCAAAACACACAATTTCTTAAATGCATTGCTCATGCTTAGAAAATCTAGCATATCAAAATGAACTGAGGACAAACCCCTTTCTGATTCTGGTCCTGTCTGCTTATATTCATGCAATCTTAACCTAATATGAACACTACAGATGGAAAATGACTTCCTTCCTTCCCCAACCTCCTCACTGACTACCAAAATATCTAATCTCATGGGATTACAGTTTGCTGTAACTATCCGACAGCTAGTTCTGCGTTAATGTGACTTCTGCTCACAAGCCCTGCTCACCTAATATTTGAGCACTGTCAATCTAAACAAACCAAACACAATACAATAAAGTTGACTTCTCTTCTATGATTGAGACCAAACAAAATAATTGCTTATCAATCATTTCTGCAATATCTATTTTAGTCATCACTAGTCCTATCATTTCTATTTCATTTGTTAGTATTACTCAGTCACACTACAATCAGACCTATAATTATTATTTTTACTATTCTTGCTATCATTGTTGTTACTATTACTATTGTTATTAGTATTATTATTATTATTGCTATTAGTATTATTACTTTCATTGTTGCAACAACTGTTAGCAGTGTTGTTACTGCTACTCTCTCTGTCTCTCTCTCTCTCTCTCTCTCTCTCACCTTGAGATAATTTTTGTTATGATTTGACAATATACAAATAAAACTGAACTGGATTGAATTGAACTGAATGTTATTGCACCCTAAAATACAGAGATAGTGACAGAATTAGTAATAGTGTTTGACTTCTGCCCCTCGCAGGAGAGCATCTGTACCTATTTGGCTTGTACTCAAAGAGTGCTGATGTGTGGCGGTCAGAAATCTGGGCAAAGAGAACAAGAAGTAAGAAACATGGCTTTGTGTATGGTTCATCCATTAATGTACACTACATGGTCATATAAATCTGAAATCTTAATCACATGTTCTTATAATCAGGTTGTGCAAGCAGTGTATTCCAGGAGACACGGCTGTGTCTGGCTCTTCTGTATGGACTTCTGTCCCAGTACTGTCTGAGAGAAGCCCAGGGGCTGGGGGACCACATGGCTCGACTGATCCTGCACAGGGCCGGACACCAGAAAGACAACATTACCTTTGAAACAGGTCAGCAGGCTCAATAATATTTTACTCTTATGTAGAATTTGTAGACATGGGACAGTTTGTAGAGTGAAGCACATGCCGCTCCATATTTCAGAATCAGTATCAGCTTTTTTCGCCATGTATGTATGCATATTCAAGGAATTTGACTCTGGTTGCTTCAGCCTCATTCATGTACTTATACAGAGTTAGACGTACAAGCACAGTAAACAAAAAAGAACTACCTACAAAGTAAAATGTGAAGCAGAAGACAATAGTGCAAAGGAGCAGAGTGCAATGATACTGGAATAAATATTGGATATGGATATATACATGGAGTGGATAAGCAGTAAAAAGAATATACACAGTATATACAGAGTGCTAAGATATGTATTGACAATGATGATATATTAAGAAACTTCTGAGGCTACCAATATAATTAGAATAAATAACTTTATACAGTGGATGTAACAGGTTTATTGCACAGGGATTGTTTCTGATACTGTGAGGCTTAACTGTTTTATCAGAATGATGGGCTGTGGGTAGGAGCTGTTCCCGTGTTTGGTGGTCTTGGCATACAGTGTTCTGTAGCGCCTCCCATATGGGAGAAGTTGGAACAGGTTGTGTACAGGGTATGATGGGTCTGCAGTGATGTTTACTGCCAGTTTCCTGCCTCTGTAGATGTATAAGTCCTGAATTGGAGGGCAGGTTGGTGCCAATCGTTTTCTCTGCAGTCTTGACTGTCTGTTGTAGTCTGTTCCTGTCCTGTTTGGAGGCCGATCCAAACCAGACAGTGATGGATGTGCAGAGAACAGACTGTATTATTGCAGAGTAGAATTGGATCAGCAGCTCCTGAGGCAGTTTGAATTTCCTGAGCTGTCACAGGAAGTACATCCTCTGCTGGGCCTTTTTGATGATGCAGTCTGTTGGGTGTCCACTTTAGGTCCTGGGAGATAGTGGTTCCCAGAAACCTGAAGGTCTCCACAGCAGACACAGTGTTGTTGAGTATGACTCACATCTGTATGCAGACTCTTCACCGCCCCGGATGAGGCTGATGACAGTTGTGTCATCTGCAAACTTAAGGAGTTTAACCGACACATTTCACAGGAATTTTGGTCCATGCTCACTCTGTAGCCGCATGCATATCCCGTAGATTTTTTGGTGACACATTCTGGATGACTTTAGCTATGCTCCTAGTTAGTAACAATGTCGAGTCATGCAGTACCATACAAACAAGGCTCATTTGGTTTTAAGGGGGCCAGCTGTGCCAAGAAAGCTTTCCACACACCATTATGACTCCACCACCAGCATGTGCTGTTGACACTGGGCCAGGATGGATTCATGCTATTCATGCCAAACTTTCACCCTTCCAGCAGCATGTTGTAACGAAAACCAGGATTTGTCAGGCCAGATCATGTTTTTTACACTTTTCAGTTATTCAGTTTTGCTGATTACATGGGTTGTTTTCTGACTGAGATGCCTTTCTGCACATCAGCATGTCATGCAAAGATGTTGTTTATGCACTTGTGGGCCTCTTAAGTTGGATTCTTGTCATTCTTAGGACAGCTGTTTCAGAGGTGCTGGAACCAATGTGCCTGGCACTAACATTTATAGCACACGTTGGTTAAACAGCTTTATCACAAATTTAAAATTAAAAACATTTACAAACATATTTACACACAACTGGTAATTCTTTCAATGAAATGATGGAGTTGCTGCAGTTCCTAGCCATGTTCATCTTGCGGTCTCCTGCCCGACGCATCCGTGCGCTGCACATATCGTCCGTGCACGTATCAGTGTGTATGACGAAATCACGTTAGGGCAAGCCCTCCCAGGGCCCATAGAAATTAATTGTAGGGTCCAGAGTGTGAAAAAAAAAAAATCTCAACATGTAAGTCTATGAGAGCGCCTAGGGCGATTTTCAATCTGACTGAGATCGCCCCAAGGGGGCGGGGCTGCTGGTTGGAAAGTGGCATTCAGGCTGCTGCTGATGTCACAGCGATATTCAGGCTGGTGATTGGACAATAATATTAAGACCTAGACCGGCAAAAAAAACTCTTTTTCTCTCTTTTTTCGTTTGGCTTTAGGAGGGCAATGCACTATCGCCCACTATGGGCCAGCCGCCCCTGCTTACTGTGATAGCAAAGTTATTAGTTCTGTTTTTGTGTCCTGCAGCAGAAGCTGCCCCTTGCCCGTGGCTGCCACTGGAGCTTAGCAGTGAGGCAGCCTGTGCAGTGATTCAGACTCTGGGGAGATTGATGGCCTCCTACTTTACCAACCAACCCCTTTACATCCTGCCGCCACATAGTGTGGATATCTTGCCTCCACTACATCTCCCCCATGGTACGATACCAATTTATTTTCAGTGCAAAAGTATTGGATTTTGTATAAATGGCCATTTGCTAATGTATTCATCTTTTCTCAGGCCCTAATGTTGGGCGCTTGGTGCCGCTGTGCCAGGAGAGGGTAGCTGGTGCAGTTCGAAGTCAGCAACTGTCTGAGGTATGGACGGTGGGGTATGCCCAGGATCTGCTCCTGCTAGGAGGGCTGCTTCCTGAGGCTGTATGGCTGGCTCACCATCTTGGGGACTGGAAGACCGCGGCCTTTGTGGGTGTAGCCTATACAACTTACTGCAAAGACCACTGCAACTTCACTAGGTCAGTGTGTAGGTGTATACTCTAAATCACATAGATCAAACACAGGTGATGTGCATTTATGAGTAATAGGGCTGGGCAATATGGACAAAATGAAATATATCACAATGTCTGGTTTGTGTTGGTGCTTTCATAAGATATTTACACACAAGAGATTTTTGATAAACAATCATCAGTGATGTTGAAATGATGACCAAGCAGGTAGAGACGAATAATGAAACAGCTAGAACATTATAATAAGTTTGGAAATTTGCATTTCTTCACTGTAATGCAGCCTTTAAAATCAGGAAAAAGACTTTCCTTATGCCATATCACAATATTACAATATCTGATATCCCAGACGATATCGAATTTCATATCACAATATCAATAGGATATCAATATATCACTCAGCTCTAATGAAAACATGTATGATTTTAGATTTCTCTTTAACCAAGTGTCAGTTATGTGGTTATTTTTGATTCCATGTGATGGAAGCTTAGTCATTTGAAAGTATTCAGAGCAGGTTTGCAGATACATTATGCAGGAAAAAAGGAATGATGCAATGAACTCTTTACATGTCATTTTCCACTCTAATCGGCTTGGTTTAAGATAACCTTGTTTTTTTAATAGAAATACATTTTTTGTGTGTGTGGGGGGGGGTTCATGTAAAGTTCATATTTATTTTACACCACGCATATTTTGGTCAAAAGAATTACCTGTTTGGGTCAAAATCATTCAGTTAAAAAAAAGGTCCTTTGTGACCATCGAATTGATTTTTTTATATGGTTTGAGTTTGTCAGCCCTGCTCTACATGAAGGAGTGAATAACTGTTTGATGGGTGTTTTCGCTGCTGTTGTTGCCATTACATCAAACAAAACTCAAAATTTAACTACATTAATTTGCTTTCATGTGACCAACCAGGTGCTGATGTGTATTGTGCATCTTCTGTCACAGGCCCAGATGTAAAGAGCTCCACCTCCCAGAGGCCTTAAGTCCAGCAAACATCTTTGAGGCTCAGCTAGAGTCTCTGCTTGGCAGGAGGGCTGGTTCACAGGAACCTGAAGGAGATAAGGAAAGCCCCAAGAGAGTCACAGGTTTGTAAGTAATGGTTGTTATAAAATGCGACAACACACAAAGAATACTAAAATTATAACTGGTGCCTTGTCTCAACCCCTTTCATTAGACTCTTTGGAAGGAGAAGACTGGAAGTTATTGCAGGTTTCTACACAGGAGATTCTGAAGGCTTCAGTCATGGCTGAAGTGAATGTTATGTCTTCACCCATGTGTGCCTTGCTGGATACAGCCAAAGACATGTGCTCTTGCCTGCCTATCTTGGTACCCAGTGGACTCTATCTGCCTGCACCACCACTGTACTGTCCCCAGCCTGCCTCCAACACTCAGGTACATGCAATAGGAGGATAAGCTTTATATGAATTCCATGGTTCAGTTTCAAGTTCAGGTTTATTTAGAGTCCTGAAATTACTGTTTACAGTCTCAAAGGGCTGCACAAGCCCATAAGTTTACAACAAATAAACAGGATGAAGGGGCGCCCAGGTAGCTCACTTGGTAGAGTGCGTTCTACATACCAAGACTAAGGGCCCTATCTTGTGCCTCCCGCTACCCGCGAATTGCGGATTTAGGAGCTTCCACTATCCCTAAACCGTATCTTGCGCCACACGCTACCCGCTATCCATTATGCCGACTCCGGTATTTGCGCATGGAGGTGTGTCCGTGGGCGTGTTTCATGCGCTTTCCCTAAAATTGCTATCTTGCGCACACACTTTAGGGAAAGCGCACACACTTTTGGGCATCTACAAGAGCGCGCCCAGGCGCCTTCAATGCGCGTCCACTTGGACACATGTGGATGTGCTCATGCGGCTCCACCTTCCGAATAAAAAGCCACCTTGCTTTAGCCTCAGTTGAACCCCTGAGAAGATGGCAGAGATAGTACTAAATCACGACCTTCCTCTCTCCATCGCGGGTTTTGGTTTTAGGATTTAGGATTGCGCATCCTGTCCTTAAAGGCAATGGCACTTGGCACACTGATTGGTTTAACTGGCGTAACACCCAAACCACGCCTATGCATAATATAGCGGGTAGCGCAAGTGTTTTACGGATAACAGGAGGTGCGCAAGATAGCAACTTTTGCGGGGGAACGCCTCTTCCTAAATGCTAAATCCCCAAATAACGGGTTTAGGGAGTCTGGCGCAAGATAGGGCCCTAAGTCCTTACTGCAGCAGCCTAGGTTCAGTTCTGAGTCTGGCCATTTGCTGCATGCCATCCCCTCTCTCTGCCCGGCCTTGCTGTCTAATACCTTGCCTTAACTATCAAATGAAGCAGCAATGCCCCAAAAATGTTGGAGAAGCTTTAAGATTATTTTTGGCACTTCTGCTTTACTTGATAGTGACAGTAGAGAGAGACAGCAAAGGCAGGGGAGAGAGAGGAGAGGACATGCAGCAAAGGGCCTGGGCTTGGATTTGAACTCAGGCTGCTGTGGTAAGGACACAGCCTTGACAGTCTTCCAGATGAGCTAAAAAAAAACCCGGGACGACACTCCTTGACTCAACTCTCATAGTGGGAGAGAAAAACCCCACAGATGAAATAGGGAAAAAGGAAAAAAATCTTGAGAGGGGTCCCCTTCCTGGCCAGTCAGGTGCACAATAGGTGCTGACCAGATGGGCAGATTATTAAGAATAATAATGTAAAATTACAAAGAGAAAACACCCTAGCAAACATAATAAAAAGAACAAATGGTGAGAGTGACTGTGAGTGTTTGTGTATTTCATGCTTAGGACCCCATAGGGACATTAGGGCAGCTTACAGAAGTTGCCTCTCGGCACAAAGTGTCTGGCGTGCTCCAGAGATTACTGTTGCTTCTGAGATCTGCACGTTGTTGCCGTCCTGCTGCCCAGTGGTACATCAGCCATCTGCGCCGGGCCAGACATCTACTACACAAGGTACTTCCTAGGGCAGACAGCCAAACTTTTTTATGCACATGGTGCAGTGCTTTGGTTAGATTTAGTAGTTGTCTACCTGGGATTTTGTGACCCCCAGGGTTCCTTGAGGGGGTACCAGGGGATCCGGAATGACTATTCTGCTCTGTTATAGGTTTCACACTCTTCACTGTTAATCTGCCAATCTAATGTTTAGACAGTTTTGGAATAACTGTCAGATGGGGATCCCAGAGGCTACATCACATCAAATACAGGTCACAGTTAATACGATTCTACAAGTATTGCAATTTGATATTATGATTTATTGCAATATTTGTTTTATGAATGATCCTCTAATTTGTGGTTGTAAAGTTCCATAAACAAGTGATTATCCTAAAGATCACAATAGGTTTAGTTTCAAAAAGTCTCAGCTTTTGAGTCAAAACCAATTTATAGAACTCTAAGACTGTTTAGGCCCCAGTCTGCACAAATACACCATTTTACAACAGGCCACAAGAACACATTTAGAGTGCATGCAAAAAAACTTGATGGCTTGTGCCTCAAACTGCATGGGATTAGCATAAGGTGGGCATATCTGCAAAGGGGAGACTCGTGGGTGCCTATAGAGCCCATTTTCATTCAGAGATCTTGAGGTGAGAGGTCAAGAGGCCCCTTTGAAAATGGCAACTTTGGAGTGATATTTAGCCACCTTGCCAACAACCAAGCATGGCATACTTGGTATGTCAATGGATTCCATAGGTTGTCTAGTCTCATATGATACCAATATCTTTACTTTAAATCGATTTGCTAATAAAAAAATAATTAAAAATATTATTAAAAAAAGAATCATCATACTTACATTAATTGATTTTTTTTCCCCCTCCACCTCTACTATTCACAAAGCTTAGTCGAAGAACTCCACTGTATTAAATGATGTAAATACCTGTTGATGTTCTTAGATCAAGCAGAAATATTGCCATCCATCTGCTGCTAAAGAGGAGAGGACTTTAACAGAGGGCCTAACGAAGTTTGTCACCTATGGAGGATTTTTCAGACGGGGACCTAATGGAGACGGTCACCTGGACCCAGTCGCCATTCAAACTATTAGTGAGAAGCCATCTACGCATTATGGATAGATATACTAGTCAGTGATCTACTCTGATGTGGTACATATTAATAATTGCATTTCCACCACTAGTCTGTTTCAGGGAGCTGTGTGCTTTGTGCTGGATGCTTCATGTCAGGGACCAGCTCTCTGTTTCCTGCAGGAAGTATCAGGCAGCCAGGCATCATGTTAGAGATAAACAGGTATACTAGGTGTATTGTGTGTGTGACACATTAATGCATACATTTCCTTAGCCACTGGTGCCTCAGCAACTGAGTGTCTATTTTTACCCTAGATCCCTGATAACTCTGAGGTGAAATCTTCCTGTGTGGATGCTCTCCACTGGGCCTGCCGTTTTCTGCCTTTCTCTCGCTTCCTCAACGCTGAGGAAATCCTGCAGGACATACTGCTCAGCCTAGTGTCTGAACTACCCCCTGTCTCTCTGGTGAAACTGCTTTTCTCTGCCTTCATTTACCTACATGTTGGTTATTTAAATAGAAGAGAGTGACCTAGAGTGATGTATTTCTCATTCATGCTCTCCCTAGGTGGCAGAGACACTGGTACGGGCCTTCCCACAGGAGGAAGAGTCAGTCAGAGTCCCTCTGAGAGAAAAGTACAGCTCACTGCTGCAGAGGCTGAACCTCTGCACTGTTCTTGGTACTGCTCACTATGTTCATCATATAAATTGTTTTTGAGGAAGTGTACATTAAAGTAATGCACTGAGTTTTTGGGGGACTGGCCCTCTGGTCAACTTGCCTACTAACTCTTTGAAACCCACAAGCCCATGGCTAGCCTTTATTTTGAAAGGTTTTGTTTCACCCTCTGAGCAAAAGTTTTAACTTTGGGGAGGATTTTATGTTTTTTTTGTTTTGTTTTGTTTTTTTTAAAAATAATTTTGTTGTTGTTTTTTTTGCATTTTCTTGGAATTTTCTTGATTTAATTTAAATTAATTTCAGTAATTTTGGGACAATTTCATTTTTGAAATATTTGGGTAAGTTGATGGTAATTCTAGTTTAATTTAATTTTAAAATAAATCATCTGAATCTGCTCAGGTTTCAAAGAGTTATATATATGTTATATACACTACCAGTCAAATGTTTGGACACACCTTCTCATTCAATGTTTTTTCTTTATTTTTACTACTTTCTACATTGTAGATACATACTGAAGACATCATATATATGAAGCAAGATATATGGAATTATGCAGCAAAGAAAAAACTGTTAAATAACTGTTTTATAACTATGTTTTATATTTTAGATTCCTCAAAGTAGCCACCCTTTGCTTTGTTGACAGCGCTGTAAACTCTTGGCCTTCTCTCAATGATGAAGTCACCTGAAATGGTTTTCACTTCACAGGTGTGCCTTGTCAGGGTTCATTTGTGGAATTTCTTGCCTTCTTAATGGGGTTGGGACCATCAGCTGTGTTGTGCAGAAGTCAGGTTGGTACACAGCTATAACAGCCCTATTTGACAACTGTTAGAGTTCATATTATGGCAAGAACCAATCAGCTAAGTAAAGAGAAACGACAGTCCATCATTATTTTAAGAAGTGAAGGTCAGTCAGTCCAGAAAATTGCAAAAACCTTGAATGTGTCCCCAAGTGCAGTCACAAAAACCATCAAGCGCTATGACGAAACTGGCTCCCATGAGGACCGCCCCAGGAAAGGAAGACCAAGAGTCACCTCTGCTGCTGAGGATAAGTTCATCCGAGTCACCAGCCTCAGAAATCGCAAGTTAACAGCACCTCAGATTAGAGCCCAGATAAATGCCACACAGAGTTCTAGTGGCAGACACATCTCTACATCAACTGTGCAGAGGAGACTGCGCGAATCAGGCCTTTATGGTCAAATAACTGCTAAGAAACCACTACTAAGGAAAAGCAACAAGCAGAAGAGATTTGTTTGGGCCAAGAAACACAAGGAATGTCCATTCCTTGTGTTTCTTGGCCCAAACAAAGTGGAAAGTCCAAATCTGAGATCTTTGGCTCCACCCGTTGTGTCTTTGTGCGACGCAGAAAAGGTGAACGGATGGTCTCTACATGCCTGGTTCCCACTGTGAAGCATGGAGGAGGAGGTGTGATGGTGTGGGGGTGTTTTGCTGGTGACACTGTTGGGGATTTATTCAAAATTGAAGGCACACTGAACCAGCATGGCTACCACACCATCCTGCAGCGACATACCATCCCATCCGGTTTGCGTTTA
>OMLB01061849.1:0-32386 GCA_900302555.1 Myripristis jacobus
GTGTGTGTCAGTTATCATCGCAGAAACAGCGGTCACAAGTTAATCTGGCAAAGGTGTTCAGGACCTGGAGGAGACCGTGTGGTTGTTATTGCCTGCCATGTGCTATATTGTCGAGCCCACCATACAACAGGTACGCTAGCCTAGTGGTCCAATTAAATGACTTGCAATGTGTCTTTTAGGTTTCACACCCGGTTTCGAACCCCGGGTGGATACTTTTTTTATTTTGAAGAAAATAAAGCAAAATATGGAGTACATTTCTGATCCCACCGTTTCACTAAACCGCATGAACCACCAACAAGCTAAGTTGAGCAGATAGTTAGCCAAGTCTAGAAAATTATGAATGAGATTTAATAATAGTCATTCAGGCGTTCGCGAGGTCAGCCGCGTCCCCTCGCCGTGATTGGAACATCTGCTGTTGCCACGAGAAACGCCCGACGTTTACAAACAAAGGTCACCAGTTAACACGGAAACCAGTTGATCCGTAACACCGGCGCAGCCCGGAGCGGACGCGTTTTACCGTGCTCCGACAAACACCGAAAACACTCAGGTTTACGCGTTTATTTGACCTCAGTGTCCCATGGAAATTCAAACTGACCCTATTTTATTGGCAGTGCGCACTGAGATATTCCAGAAAAAAACATTTTTCTGAGCTAATTTCTGTCTAATTTAACGTTTCTAACTTGTAGCTCAGGTTGCTTAGTGAGCGCTACAGATCCAACACTTAGCTAGTTCACTCTTTGACTGAGGACGAAGCCTCCTCACCTGTTTGGAGAGGCACCGTTTGATTCAGCCTGGTCCTGACCAGCTTCTGCTTCGGGTTTGGTGGTTTTCCCCTTGGAAAAGAAAAATCTCAACAAGTTTTTGTTCGCTCTGAGTGTCTTTCCAGGTCAAGTGCTGCCGCAGGCGTCGCGCGCGTCGACACAAGTGACGATTCCCGCTCGCGCTGGAGTTTAAATAGGGAAACGTCATGATGACATTTTGCTCTCTGCATGGCAACGGAACTGACCAGCTGGGTTGCTATGCTGTCTCAGACTGGCACACATCCATACTGGTGCTGTCAGCGCCGTTTCCTGCCTCGCTCCGGCGCACATTTTTCATTTAAAGTTTAAATGAAAAATGTCCAAATTTTAAACAAACCGCTACAGCAATGTCCATCAATGATTTAAAAAAAAATTAAAAATCTAAAAATAAATCAGTGGAATAGCTCAATGCAAAGCACATTACTTGTTATTTTATTTCATAGTAGTTTTTAGACAGGGCGAATACTGCTTCACCTGCAATCTCCCAGAGGCCTCCTATGGGAAAACAGGGCATTTGAAAGCATCCTGTGTCTCCAGCAGCCAAACTGACAAGGGTCCAGGTGATCCTTATCAGTTCAACTGTCCATATGAAAAATGACAAATAGAAAATTTGAAAATTCATTTTTTCATTCGTTTTTTTTAATGTGGAAAATTGAACTGATAAGTGTTAGACAGGCCAACAATGATGTGCTGGCACTGTTGGTGGTGGTGGAGTCTCCATGATGGAGCTTCAGCCAGCACCATCTGTCCTCCCTGTGTCCCCAAAGAGCTTCAGCCACCACTTTATTACAGAAATTAATTGGGTTTTCTCAATACTTTCAAAATAGGCCGTTATTTGGACATTTGTATGCTAGTTTTTTTAAAATCTGATCATCTGTAATTAAAAAACAAACAAACAAAAAAAATTGCTAGCCATTTTACAATAGCAGGGTAAACACAGGTGCTACTAATAATATTAATCAAGGCTTCTGTTTGAAACTGTCAGCAAACTCATCACACTAATGTTATCCATGTGAAGAACACTTACAGTCCAATTCAGTGTTGAGAATATTACAGCATACATGCCAATTACGCAGAAGGAGAGCGCTTTTCATAAAAAGATGTTTATTACATTAGTAAAGATCATTATTTTCAAGTGTTCACTGTGATTTCAATAATATTGCAAGTCCTTAAACAAGAATTATTTTTTCATGTTCATTCCATCAAGTAAGAATATTAAAAATACATTACAACTTGGCAATGTTGTGTCAGGGGATAAAAAGCACGTAGGTATGTGTACAGCAGCAAGGTCACAACATGGAGGAGAGAGGCCACGACCCTTTCTCTAGATTTGAAAGTCAGTCTTCGTCTGCATCATCAAAGGCCACACCAGTTGCTTGACGTTTTCTGCAAAAAAAAGATTACAACAATGAAAGGCCTTTTAACTTGTTACTGCTTGTTTACCTTTCAAACAGACAGTGATGGTGTGGTTACTGTGATGGTTTATGAAAGTGAAACACTACTTTTTGGTTCCTGGGTTGATGAGTGAATCCCCCGGGAGGCGTTTCGTCACCGTCACAGAGGGACCGGACCTCTGTTGTCTCCTGGGCTCAAACTCTGAAACACAACAGCCATCGCTCTCACACAGTGAGCTATCCTTGCATGCCATACCACCGACAAACCACCTCAACTATGTATGATAAATGATATAAAAATGATAAACCTACCTGTGGGTCGCCACTGTTGACCTTTCATTGGACTGGCGCTGGGGGATCCCCCTGGGGAAAACAAAAGAACAGATAAGCAGAGGTAACAAACCATCTGTCTCTCTCTGCCTGGCAGCCACAGTGGCTGCTAAATCCACTGTGACACGTCTGAGCAGCCAGATACATGTTTGGTTCTGTAAATAAGTGATTTTCAAACTGTAAGTCCCAGTGTGGAGACAGGTGGGTCAATGCATTCTTCTACCAACAGCTGATGGGAATTTTTGAAATCATGAAATATAGGGTACAACCAGCAGGTGGCACAATTTCTATATCCACCAGGCTCACTAAAAAGCACCATGGACCATGATGCCCAGCAAAGGGGACTATGACTGGAGAATGGTAGTTGTCTTCTGGCTAGCTGACAACCTGGACAAATTGTTAAAGCTGAAAAGGAGTGGTGATGCGCTGGCTACAAACACAATGATAAAATCTTCAAAGAAAAATAAACAAACAAAAAAGACACCACAAAATGTTGTGTGGAGACAAAAAAATCATTTCATTGTATTCTGATTAAAGCAGGCTTCATACTTAGCTACATATTACCAACTTCTTTAGTTGCACTTATGGGTCAACTGAGATATATGATGTACTGTTATTTTTAACATTTTTGGGATTAAAGCACATGCTTTTCGCTTTCGCAAATTTAAATGGCATGTAATGTCCAACAAATTATACATTTTATCAAATTTGCTCATACTGAAGTGAGACAATGTCTTATAACTAAATAATAATAAAATATAGAGGTCATCCAAACAATGTTACTGAGCCCCAGGTAAAGGTTTAGCAACCACTCACTGCCAAATTAAACACAAAACACATTTTCAAGCACTGTGTAACTGCTGTATGTAACATAACTATAATGGACTCAGTGAGCATTAATCGTGCTCACTGCAGATCTCAGCACGGAGAGTTGGAATCCCCATCCGTGAGTCACAACAATGTCTAAAGTCTTTTGGGTAAAACAGCCACAAAAAGTGGCCTCGTCAGTGCATCATGCAAAAATGCCTGATTTAACTGGTGGAGTGATTTGAATTATTCATTTTTTTATTTTCTGATTTTTTTTCCACATTGCAAGAGGCTGTAATTTTTCAAATGCCCTCATAATCAGTGTTTTCCCTGGCTGAGAGAAACTTCAGAAACAGGTAGCAGAACAGTATAGCTTCCACATAACAGAGACAGGACAAACTCCAGTAGGATTTTTTGACAGGATCAAACCGCCTCAGTCAGAGGGACAAAATATGGGTATTACTAACCAGCAAAAAGTACCCCGAAGTGCTCAGTTACCCGAATGCATCTAAAATACCCAAAAGTGCTCACACAGTTGCTTAAAAGTTAATCTCTAATGTCTAAACTGCTAGAGCATGGAGCACTTTGGGGTACTTTTGGGTCCTTAGCTAGACCCCAAAATACCTTTGCTGTCACACAGAGTGAGGCCTTCAGCCATCGTGAACAGCAGCTCCCTCAGCTCCTCCCTGGCCTGTGGGCCCTCCAGTCTGGGAAGGCTCACACTCAGGTCGCCTGGACCAGAACCCAAACAGAGTTCTGCACTGGAGTCCTGCACCACGACAGACACATTCCCGGTGCCGCAGGCCGACCTGGAGCAAAGAGGGAGAGGAACGTTTAAGCCCCCACTGACGATTTACAGAATACATTTACAAACACTGAAATCTGCATTCTGCTGTTGGCCATCAGGAGCTGCCCAGCACTGTCTGGCAGCGCAGCTCCACTGAAGCTGCTGGGTTACAGTGTGTTGCTGTATGGTAGGCTATTCATGGGCAGATTTAACCCAGGACAGTGCTTTGAAAGGCGGGGAATGGAAATATATAAGCAGGCTCACCTGAGTTTTATGATGTATTCCACTCCAGATTTCACAGCAAACTTCTGTCTCTGAACAAACAGGTACAGTTACAATCAATAGAAACACCACAGTAAGACATCCAGGAAGTCACTGTTGCAGTGAGTGAAACTTACAAACTGTGTCAGTGTGTCCTCAGTGAATTCTGTGCTCCAAACATCAGCAGCATCTGTCAAACTGTAAATACAAATATGATCAAAACACTGTCACAATCACGCCGTTTGTCCCAAATGCATGCCATTCTCTTGTTTGGAAGAACGGCAAACCAAACTCCTTTTAAAAATATCGCAATTTAGTGTTTTCTTACTTATTCCGAAATGTGCACATCGATAAGTATCAACCTAAAGCTGTTTCTGAATAGCAGAGGATGTGTTTTTCAATTCGGCTTCATTCATTAGCCCATGCAGCTCCGAGTTATATCGCTATCGTTACGTATTTAGAAAGACTGCCATTGTTGTTCTCGGTCTTTAGCCACCAAAACACACCGTGGTAGGCGGCAGCGAGCGATGCCAAACAATTGTAAAAGCTTGGTTTTTATTAAAATAAACTGGTATTGGTGGATTATCAGTAGGCCGAATTTACGAGGGGTAAAGGTCTTTCATTTTGCCCTAGCGGTTATATACCTTTGCTGGTATGCAAGCCAACATTAAGCTGCCGACTATTTGAAAATAGATTTGCGCCACGTCTCTCTGTACAAGAGACAGCAGAATCTGGGGTTCTCTTTGCCTCATGTAAAACTCACCATTAATTCCTGACTCACCAGATATTGAACAATCCAGGTTTTCTGTGCGTGTAGCATAAGTATTTCGACTGGCTGCTTTTATCTGACACAATGCAGTATGAGGTTTGACTCCCATCCATGTTCTCTGCTTCTGCTACAGCCACAGGGCTACAGCTACTTCTTCTGTGTTTATGGCGCTTGGCAAACAACTTTTAGGGGCATTACCGCCACCTACTGGCTTGAGTGTGAAATCACGATACTAACATCTATAATCCTGTGGGCTTTAAAAATTAAACTGCATCTGAAAGCACTTATCCCCTGACGCCCTCTCTAATATTTCTTGTACTTTAAATTATAATGATATTAGGCCACATCTTACACCAAGGCTCTGAAATATGCCTCCAACTCGATGGGAGATTTCCTTTACTTCTCATGGATCTCTGGTATATTTCTATAATGGTTAACCATTTAAAACTTAACATTCTTTCCTCCCTCCACTGATTAGACTTTCCTGCCATGCAGTTGCTATTATTTTACTGCTTTTTTCCTTGGAGCCATATTGTCTACAATGAATATTAAACTGTTAATATTCACTTTCAAAGTATAGTTAGCTCCAGTCCTCTTATTACCAAAAAGAGAAAATCAACACACCACATGGCTCACCTTGCAAGTTCTGGGAACAATGACAATCTACCAGGCTAGTTTTTTCAGGCCAATAACAACAACAATAATAATAATAACAGACATTTGTAGCGACAATGCAATAACACATTTGGTGATTAGCTGCTAATATTTAAAGAACCCAAGCCATAAAGCCTTATTTGTTCCATTACGTCCCAAATTACCTGACCTCACCCTTTTACTCATGTCTACCCTTATACACTAAGCACATCTGCTGCCCCAACACACCCCCTGCCCTGTTTATAATCGTGTGATCTCAATTCATAACATGGCAAACTCCATCACCAATCAGTCAGAAGCCTATTGTATTTCAGGAACATATCTCATTGTCATTATATATCATATAAACAAAACAAAGAGAAAACAAGAAATAAACATAGGCTTTAGACTCAGACTGCCAACTGCTATATAATCTTCACATGACAGACAAGCCAGTGTTTAGAAAAGTTATAATGCATATGCATGGTGCATTACATTAAAAATCCTGAAAAGGTGCGGCTTGATTTGACCGCACATGAGCTGTTTTACCAGCAGATGTCACCCACGTGCACTATGAATGAAGCTTTGAGTAATGAACCAATTTTCAATGCAATGTTTCAAAAAAGGTCCAAAGCTTCTCCATCACTACTAAATACATAGGATGGGATGCATACAGAATGATAACAATTAGAATGCTAACTGAGTATGTTTACTGATCAGGGTTTTCAAATTTTTTCATGTTTTACACCCCCAAGTTGACTGTCATTAAGCTGCAGAGAGGAGGACCCTGTGGACCCTGATATAACACTGACAAAAAAGATTAAGAGTGGTGAGATCAAAACCTAATGTTAAAACAAACACCCATAAATCATCTGGTATTGATAAGTTTTTAGTGAATTAAATGATGATTCCTCCTCAACTTGCTGGGGAGTCCTGGAAGCCCCTCAAGGAGCCCACGATGAAATCCTCTAGGAGTTGTGTATTGTTTGTATGTCCTGTTTTGTGTTGCTGTCGCTAATGTAGTTCGCAAGGATTCAGGGACATTCACAGAAATCCTCTGTGAAATGAAAGTGTTCTTCAACGTAAACTGAAATAGCGCCACCTCATGGTCAGTTTCTGTGCCATGAATGAGCCTTCCTCCTGTGGCCATGGTGCTGCTGTCCCCTTCAGCTTGCAGCCTGAAGGAGGAGCCTTAGATGTGAGGAGTTTGGACAGTGTTGATATATCCTCCAGCTGCCTGATAGTTTCACTCTCTGATGCCCGTGTGATTTTTTTCCATGAAACCGGAACTGTGTGTTTTGGGGAATCTTGCCTTATTTCTTAGAATTCTGTCCCAGAAATATCCAGTGACTCAAACGGGTCTGCGCTCCTGTTTCCTGGGTGCAAGAGGAAAATGCCTCAGGTGATTAAAAAAACATTTGAAGGAAACTGCACATTATAAAGAGGTCAGCTGATGCCAAAAGACAAAACTAGTGCCAGTGTGACAGAAAGTACAAAAATAAAAGATGAAGAAGAAGCAAACCCATTGTGGTCAGCACATCATGGTTAGTCATAGTATAGTATAGTATAATATATGTATATATTGTATAGCAGACTTTTTCCACAGCAATTATTTTGACATGCAATGGCAATGGTAATTTATTATGTGTTTAAATAGTGAGGGAATCACTAACCTTTCCAGAAATGTTGACCTGGTAATGCACTAGAATCTTTGTATTGAAGGAGCTATGGTTCACACTTCAACCATTCCAACCTTGCATTTTTTTCAGTAGAGGCCTCTGAAGTCAGATGTAATGTTGACTGCAAACTGCCTGTTGACTGCCTCAATATGGAATTTGGGATTAAAGGCATTTCCTCTGTGGGCAAAATCCATTGGGTTTTCAGACAATCATCTCTGTCATGGTGATTTAAGCTGGTGTTCAAAATGTGGACATTATTATCTGCACACATTACATGGCACTGGACCCACTGAATTCTGTGGCTGTTTTCCAACCCAAATCATCAATTTGCTAACAAAAAGCTGACACTGTGGTGCACATTAAACACATAGCTGGATGTTCTGTGAGCGGCTTTGCCCAAGAAATTTACCACTACAATCATTCGAGCTGGCTGCTGAGCCATAAAAACAGCTGGTTAGCAGCTACATGTCTGGCTTTTCTTTGTTCAATCTGTTCTCTTTGTTCAAAGACGACAACAAAAGTATTGAGAGCTGGAGAATCATTACAAAAGTTATGTGCACCATGTCACCATAGGTACCTAACTGCATGGCCGTTTGTCATTTGTTCTTCAAAACATTGCCGATCATCTTCTAGTTATTAAAAATTGATTTTTGCATTTATTTATTTTGATCCCCTTCAGTCACTACCAAAGTAGCAAGTACTCCTCTAGACAAGTAAACATTACATAAGTAAACATTACATCATAACACATAACATTACATCCTAATGCAAAAAAGCAACAACTGCTAAAAACCAACATTTAAACAATGAATGAACAACAATAAACCTTTCAGTAGCTGTAATTATCAGGAAATAATATACATTCAGTAAAACATCTGATACAGCTCAAAAATAGCATAGTATCACTAAAAACAGTGTGTACAGTGACTGGGAAAATAAAATGACCCCCCCCAAAAAAGTTCCTTATTAATGATCATATAATCACATATTATGTAGCAGAGCATGTCCTATTTGGGGAAGGGCTAGTGCTCTGAGATGTTAGGTATTTCTTTGACCTATTTTTAGAAGCAGTGTTGCCTGTCAATCAAATGCCAAATTTTATTGTGAAGCAATCTGTAAAAACTCATTAATTTGTCCCATAGATGATCCATTTATTGGTAACACTTTACAATAACAGTAACAACTAACAATTAATGTTAGTTTATGCCGTAATAAACATTAAGTAACAGGTAATAAACATTAAGTAACAGTTAACTAACCATTAACTAATGTGTGAAGAATCATTTACTTATGCTGTTCATGTTATATGTTATTTAAGGGTTATTTTAGATATTATTAACATTAGTAAATGTCGTAATAATCATTAACGAACAGTTAATTAACCATTACGGCATTGACTAACGTTAACTAACATTAATTGTTGTACTCTTATTGTAAAGTGTTACCCATTTATTTGTCTGGTAGTACAGTGGCCCTGAAGGCACAATACGCTTCAGCTTAAGAAGACACATGCAAACAGACAAAACACAAGCAAATTCAGAAAACATCTTCATCAATTTAACAAGCAGTCTCAAAAATACGAACAAATCAGAGGCAAAGGATGACATGAGTTCTGAGGACTAATCAGCCTCAACACTGTGAAGGTCAGCTTTAAGAGGGCCAGGCTCAAACTGCATAGGTGACTCAGTTTGACTCAGCTCTTGGCCCCTGATCGATGCGCTTGCTCACCCAACCTCGTGTCTCATAAAAGAATAGCAGTTTTCCTCAAGTAATGGACAGAGCCAAGTATTGACATGTTATTGTGTCAACATCCTGGGAGGAATTACTCTAATGCAGTGGACAGGAGGGAGAGACTATTGCTCCTTGGAGACAGCAGCCTTTTAAGAGATAGAGGGGGAAATAAGAGAGGAAACATGAAGGTGTTAAGACAGCCATAGATCATATGTTTATGATCCAGCAGTGACTCCAGGCTCTTAGTATTTCCTCTAAATGTCCCCCGGGAAGATATTGTTCACTTCCATTGGAAAGGCTGCAGAATTCCAGCTGAACCTTGAAACTTGAAACATGGCCGTCTAGCACATCTCCCGACACCCACACATCACCATTTGCGTGTCCCATAATCCACTTCTGAGACCGGCGCATACAACGCGGGGCCGTCTGTGCGTCGTAAATCGTGCCTCAGCTTATTGAGTGTAGAGGGGATTGCTGGGCCCGTTATGTGCCGTCGGCTCCCGCTGTGCCAGACTTGCGCTGTAATCCATGTTTGCAAGGTCACGAGATATGATAATATCTTCCAGTCGCAGTCCCACTCCGTGCATATCCAATATTAAAGCAGGACACACCTGTTGTCATGTAAACAAATGGGACTGAGTGTTGCCCATGGGAATGGAAGGCATTATTTTTATAGGACCGTGCACTATGATTTCAATATGGCAGGTTTTGCGTGCTCTACATGTTTAGAAATGAAGAAATAATAGCTACATATAGTGTGCAAAATTGCTTTTTAAACCTGAGGATCACGCCGCAGCTTTATCCCACTTAGTTTCTCTTGGTGAAGCTCAATTTTCTCCACAAATTGCAAAGGTCTTTTATCCATAAAAACGGTGCATTTATAATACACTCAGTGTCAGTGAAATCATGACTATCAGAATAACAACTTCTCAAAAAGTGTTCATTTGAAGAAGTTTATTTTCTCACTTCAGTTACTTTCGCTCAACTTTGGAATGGATCTTTCTCACAGCAGACCTTTTGACACTGAGTAGCAGGTAAACACAGGCGTTACTAATGATTTAATTAATTACAGTTCTATTCAGGGCCGGGGTCTTGCTATTATTCATGATGGCTCACTGGAAAGACTCTGCTCCACTTCAGTGAAATACAATTAATATCATTAGTAATACTCGTGTTAACTCTGCTGTTAATGTCAAAATTGCTGTCATGAAAAAGGTCTATTCTTTATTCTTTAAATAAGTGTATTTTTTTATGGGGCTATTTATGGGGCAAGTACACTGATTGTTATCAGATTCCAAAAAATGTGTGGGCATCTTTCTTTTTCACATACAAACAAACATCCAAATGTCCAAATAACGTCTTCTGAAAGCTATTGAGGTATTAAGAAACCCCAGTCATTTCTCCCACAGACAGTGTTTTCATCCATTAGTCTCATTAAGCCTAACCCACTGCTGCTGTGTGAGCTCTCCATGTGGTTAATATCTGGGTTGTGAGTGTAAGGATCATTTTAAGAAAGAAATTCCACAGTCCGACAGCCCCTCCACCAGCCCACCCTTGGAAAATAACTCTGACTTTTAAAAACATTCATATGCATAATGCAATACTGCAGAGACACAACACAAACTTACTTCTCTCAGCGCTCAGAGAGGCTAAAGCAACCATGCACTCCATGTGTCCATTTGTTTTTTCATCTGCACTGATATGGCTTTGATGGTATAGTCAGATTTCATTCGCTCACAGTAAAAACACTCGTGCTGACTGACAGGACTTATGCATCAAAGGCAACGACAAATCCAATGCCGCGTATGGTGCATCATCACTGCCTCTGATGTCTCTGATGTTTGTGCATGTTTCACACTTGTCTTCCATCTGTCCTGACATTTCACATTGTCAGTATCTTGTATTGCCTCATTTCTTCTAACAATATTAACACTACAGTTTTGTGACAGGAGCATGGAGAAAGTGGAGGGTAAAACCACCTGAATTCAGTTTGTACAACCATTAATTTGAGTCTAATCACCTTTTTTTTGGCTGACCATAAGTCTTTATCACCTTATCTTTATGTCATCTGAGGTATATGTCACAGAAAGTAGAATAAAAATAGTAAAATGTGCATGGCAGTAAGTTCTTTAAAAGGAAAAGGCCACCGTAAAAGACATTATCAAAAAACAGAGCCTTTCCATAGCAGCCATTTTGAAATGAAATAGCAGGGTAAGCACAGATGTTACCAGTTCCATTCCATTTAGGTCTAACAGAGCCTTTCCACTGAGCCAGCAAGCACAATAGCAGGCCACTACTGCTGTTAAACCTAAATGGAATGAAACCTTAATAAATGTCATGTAACGTTACCCTGCTGTTTCATGATTTGAGTGTGTAAACCGCGATTCGAGTCAATGATTCGATTCAGTTCTTTTATCCAAAACATTATATCCTGTAAATAAATGTCCCAAAAAAGTAAAAAAAAAAAGCCAAACGTGGAAAGAAAACAAACAAAATGACTTAAACATTATTTATTCTAACAAGCACAGGCCCTCCGCCACTGCTGCCTTGGTGGCATGGTGCCTTTTGGGTGAATGCAAGCAAACTAATTCCTCTCAGTCATCACTTCTGAGCCACTAGAAGTGTGTGTTGATGTGTGTGTCTGCAGAGATTCTGTCCTCTGCCTGGTTTTTCTTGTTTTGCTGAGCTGGGGACTCTTCTGGGCAGCAGGTGTGAAGCTCACAGCCAATAAGAGCTCACGGTGTCAGAATTGCTGAGAAAGGAGCTCTAGCGAGGCGGCATGCCAAGTGGACAGAGCTCGTTCCATAATGAGAGTGAATCTGGGGTTGGCTTTCACCCGCTGGCGAGCAGTGAGGAAGAGGATGAGGACGAAGAGTGACGTGGTGTTGGCCTGTTCTCTGTTGGACAGGGAGGTGTCTGCAGTTAGCTAGTTGGTTTAGTCAGGGAGGAGGGGCCACCTTTAAATGCTGTGTTTACAAAACCGCAACTGACAAATCATACTAATTCTGCCTTTAGAGTCCCCATGAAATGACCTCACATGACCTCTACAGTGACATCATCCTGCACGAGTGGCTGGAAATTAAAATTTCAACCAATAAAACATTTGCAAACCTTTAAAACTCCTCTCTCATCCACCTATCCCTTCAAATAAACTAATGTTTGTCTCCCAAACTGAGCTCCTATTGGTTTGTACTTATGAATGATCCTTCCTTGCACCACGTCCGGCCCAAACATCCTGTGTCAAAAGGAAGTACATCAAATCAAGAAAGTAAGAGTCCATTTGATGGGGTCTTTAAGTGTTGAATTGGTCGACAGATGGACTAACACGTTTGTTTGCTTGTTTGTTTTGTTTGTTAATGATTCAAGCCAAAGTCAGAACCTTAAAGCAATGAATCAGCCCTTGCCCCCTGTATCCACTTTTTCATATCAACTGAATAGAAGCTATTTGCAAGAGTTTGATAATGAAATCCTGTATGAAATGGCTTTACTTCATACACGCATATAGCCACCATGTTGAGTGCACCAAACTTCCTTACAAGCCCACAGTGTGTGGCAGGGAATGATTAAATAATGAAGAGTCCTTAATGCTTCCTCTGGCAGGACAAGCCTCTGTTAATCTATGACCACTTACAGGAGACAATAACTGCCCTGTTTATCTCCTTAAAGGCTGCAGACATTAAGAAGAGGCAAACACCTCTGGACATAAATATTCACGCAATTCAAATCAACGGGACTGAGAGAATATCATTAGGCCGGTGAGCGGGGTGAAATACGGCCGCTCCCCGTGTCAGATTCACTTTAATGGGCTTCACTCTGCACTGCTGTTTGTGCTGACAGAAAGGAAAGCACATCTTCTTAATTGAAGCGCTCATTTCCTAACTATTTTCTCTCCGGGATGTGTTATCCAGGCACTTTAACTATCAATATTTCACAGCCACACTGAGCGCATAAACTCGACCTATCTACCATGACATCATTTGCCTGAGCTTTTTGTTTTTTTATATATAAAGAAGAAAAATGTCTTGTGATGACTTTAAAAACCCTCTTTTAAAAATGCTGCATTTCTTTCAGTAAAATCCAAATTTGCATCTGGTATGCAGTAAACTTGGTGCCCTCTGTTCACTATTTCTCCATGCAGAAATATGATGTTAGGAGAAAATATATAGAGAGAGCACAGTTTTGAAGTACTATGTGTGACTTGAAAGGGATGTTATCCAAACACTTTTTTTTTTAATGCCACTGGCTGGCTTGGTAAAACGGAGAGCAGGAAGTTGTCTCGGCCTTTAACAAATCTGTAACTGTGCAGCAC
Organism: Myripristis jacobus; assembly: GCA_900302555.1. Lineage (NCBI taxonomy): Eukaryota > Metazoa > Chordata > Actinopteri > Holocentriformes > Holocentridae > Myripristis > Myripristis jacobus. The sequence continues at coordinate 13,501 of OMLB01061849.1, forward strand.
ACATCCGCTTAAAAATATCGACTTCCTCTTGCAGTGAAAAGCTACTCCAGAAAATTAGCAAGTGTCTGCCAGCTTCGGTAAATTGTACTGGAAAGTGCACTGGTGTTCAGTTTGGAGCATCAAACTGAGATGGGCAGACAGGTAAATGAATAGGCATGAGGGGTGAAAATGACCCATCAGCACTTGTTTTAATTGGGGCAACAAATATGTGTGTTATTATAATATTATAATGCCATAGGAAATTATTTTATATCGATCGGTGCAGAATTTGGATTCATCACTTGACTGTCAACACCGTTCTTCATTATGAGATGCATTTTTTTTGCATACACTAATTATTATAGTAAGAGCCGGATCATGGGACCATGGGGCCCTGGGGCCCTGGGGCACAAACTTTATGTGGGCCCCCCTCAACCAAACTCATACTGAACAAAACAATGAGTATGTAAACATAAAAATGATTGACAATCTGTCAATAACTCAAAAAAAAAATATTCTGAAGAAATGAAACTTTCTCTGTGCCCACTCTCTACAATCTACAGACACAAGAGCAACTAAAAATGTATAATGAAGTGCACCTTTATTGACTCTTCTTGGCTATAATTTTCAAATTCCTCCTAACTGCCCATGATATTTTCCATACACATTCATACAAACATTTCTAGTCTATTATAAGTGTTTTGCTGTTTGGTACTTAGTGCCAGACATCAAAATCAGCCATGTGTACCTGACAGATCATTGGCTTTGTTGATCCATGCTAACATTTTGTCATACACTGTGTTGAGTGATGGAAAGCATGAAAAAAAAAACTGTCCATTTACTGTAGACATAACAAAAAAAAAAGTTAATGGTTTATGTTGCATGTGTACTACTGTTATCTTACTTGAAGATGCTGGTCAGGTTTGACATTGAGCATTTTGATGAAAACATTTTCAGCGCTGGTTTGCGAGCTTTACTTCACACAGTAACATTAGAGCTCCATATTTGTTCTGATTTCAGAATGAAAATATTGCTGAATGTCCAGTAATGAAAGGCGCTCTTGTCTGAGGATAGCACCAGGTCTGAGCAGCCGGGCTGACACCAACTAGAGACTGAGCACCTCTCAGGATACATGGCTAATTGATGGAGCAAGACATCTAGAATTAAATGCCACTGAGACACTGAGAGCTCAGGAAAAGCACAGAACAGTCAAGGTAAAAAAAAAGATATGAATAACTGTGAATTTGACTTTCAGCATGCACGGCACCTAAGGAGAGTCCTACTGCAAAATTTTGCAAAACAAAACAAAAAGTCTGTGCTTCAGCATTCAATAGCCTGTTAAATATTATGGATACACTCTGTTAAAAGTTTGATCATTTTTGTCAGCCATCAACATGAGTTGCCTATTATCCTTTAAAAATAATTCTTAAAAAATGTGTTAATTTTGTGAAGTTAGTCATTCTATTATAGTAGATCTTTTTCAAATGACAGATATCTCAGTATGGAAAGAATGTCATCATGTTAATATCTATTTAAAATTCCAAATCAATCCGATTTTAAAAATTATTTTATATTTAAACTTGATAATTATTCTCCCTCACCAGATGGTGAAGTGCAATGATGAGAAAGAGACATTTGAGCGTTTCTCTCTTTAAAGAACATCACTTTAAAGAGAGCTCATCAATGCAGAAGCTGTTTTACAGTAACAGCGGGCCTTCAATCTGTCTTTCACCTCTCAATAAGCTAATAGTTCTAATGTGTGAAAATTGATTTCTAGGAGCCTCCTGCCTCCTCCTTCCACAGCTCTTTCTCATTGCCTGTTTGTACTCACCCTGCCATACAAGGGATTTATAGCTCAGTTGGGCTTGAAAAACGATATTGATTTTTTTTTTCTCTCCATACACCTTTGTTTTGTGAAAACTTTGCAATCTAAGGAAAGTGAACTTTGCTGAATAGTAAATTAAATCTCAGTCGAAAGCTACACAGCTCCAATCTGAGACTCTGGCAAAAACTGCTCATAGTGAAATATTTTCCTCAAACGTTACCTGACCTGATTTCTTTTCTTTTTAAAAAGTGAATTAAATACTATTCTTCTACTAAACAGTGAGTTTTTGACACCTATACAGTGTCATTATTCTCACTGCAGTCCAGTTTCAAGTGCAATTTCCACTTGGGACATATGTTTCCCCAGCTTTTTAAAGACTGCTATACTGTAAATTTGGTCAGATAAATAGAGTGAGCCCAAAGTACAAATGTGAAGAGCCATCCCATTGTTTTGTCAACATCAAACAAGTCAAGTACTGTGACAGTGTAATAGGACAGGGTTCCTCAGTCGGGTCCTCAGGGATCCCCACACACAGACTCCATATTAGTTCAGCTCTTGTTCTAGGTGCATCTTAATAGCCCTTTTCACAGCAGCCACTCTGAAATGAAGTAGCAGGTAAACACACATGTTACTATTGATTAAGGTTCCATTGTATTTAGGTCTGACCGATCCAGAAAGGTCCTGCTGTTGTGCATGAGGACTGCTGTGTTGCAGCGCCTCTCCAGTGAGACAGCATTTACAGTAGCAGGACTCCTGCTCTGTTAGGCCGCTGTTATACTCTCTGAGGACCTGAGGGTCTTCATGATACACATTTTCTGACTACTCGAGTGGACCAGTCCGCCTGCAGCCCAAAACTTGTGGCCACTATGCTGCTGCTGCCAGCTGCAAGAGGACCACTACTGTGATCTACTGCACATGTGTGGAACATGTCCACCGAGAGGACCCTAGAAAGCAGTAGAAACACAACTACTGGATGGTGGTGTCCGTAAACATCTGCTTGGGAGTATAACTGAGCCTTTAGACCTATATGGAATGGAGCCTTAATTAATGTAGTTAGTTATAACAGTGTTTACCTGCTGTTTCATGTCAAAATGTCTGCTGTCAAAAAGGTCTATTAGTCAGCTATACACAGCAGAACCTTGACTAATGAATCAGATGTGCTAGAACCAAGACTTGAGTTAAATGACCCACAAGTATCTATGAGGCAGTCATGATGAGAGCTGCTCCAGTTCTCAAAAAGCTAAGGAAAGGTGCTTCAGTGTTTCCTTTCCTCTCTCCTAGGACAGGACACACTGGACCATCCTTGTCCACAAAAAGAAGGGATCCTATTATATATATATTTTTTTAATTTCAATTCCAACCTTGATAATGAAGTCATATTTTTTACTGTGTTGCATGAAACAACACGGTAAGAGCGCACAAAGTATCCAAGATGGGCTTTTTGTAGTCTTTTTTCACATGTGTTATGTTGTTTGGCCTTAGCTTGAGCCCCAACTGGGCTTTATTTGTTTAGTTAGTGATTCTTTTTTTACTTTTCTTCTCAGCGGAGCAGACTGTTGGGAGGCTAGACACAAAAGCCCTGGGACAGCTGTAGATCTGTATCTTATCCACTTCAAAGCAATAGTCTGAGGTTTTGATACAGTATTTCCTGGTGTGTGAGTCCCCAGGTGGCGGTGACAGTCTTTTAAGGAAATTTTTTGGCAGTTCTGCTTTATTTGACAGTCACAGTACAGAGAGGGAGGGGGGATGAAGTGCAACAAATGGCCTGAGGTCAGCTTCGAACCCCGGACGCTGCAATCAGGACTCAGCCTTAACAAGTGGTATGCACTCTTATCCTGTGCATACCACTTGTTAATACCACTTGTGCATGTCCTTTCCCCATTCTCCCCTTATTGCTCTTGCTACATCGTGGCAAATTTAAGAACGTATGTAAGCTGATGCCAAGACTCCCATGCTTAGTATAGCAAGATAGCTTTTGAAAGGGCGGTAAGTGCTAAGCTAAAGCCCAGGACACACTAACCAGGGCAGCAGTCAGATGGGTTTGTGTTGACTTGTGTCACTTAAATTTGTCAGCGAGCAACATATCAGCTACAGCTGACAGTGGACCGCCACGCAGCAGCACCTCTCTGGTTAGTAACAATATCAACACAAGCAGGTTTCCATTTCTCTTGTGCCCGAACAGCCAATCAGAAAGGTCTTTCCCACCAATGGCTGATGCTGCTGATTCAACTTGCTGAACTGGCCTGTGGTAACAGTTTAACCTGTTGGTGGTGCGTATGTTGAATTTCATCCCAAGCCACCAAATAAATTAGGAAATACGCCCCATGCAAGATTAAAAAAATCATCTGCTGGCGGCTAAGCAAAGGTCATAGTCACCAAAATTCAGATTTTATTCTGTGGCCAACATGAATATTGCCACCAAATTTCATGCTGTGACTGACGAACACAATGACATTTTGGCACCTGTGTCCCAGCAGGACAAAAAAAAGGGAGTTTTCACATGGACCTTTTGAAACGAACCAAACTCAGTCCTCTGAAAGTGGACCAACAGAGAACTGAGCTTTAAAGCGGTGTGACTTCATTTGGAGTGTTCACATATGTGCAAAAAATGTGGACTAATCGGTCTGAGTTCGCTTGAGAGGCTGAAACAAACGCACAAACTTACCTGAGGTGAAAAAAAAAACTTTAATCAATATTCAGCCAGGCTTTCACCAACACAACACATCATAAATTAAATTCTTTAACACTCAACTTACTTCCTGTTAGAAAAACAGATATGGAGGTAGAGACATAACTGAAACTTCCTCTCACACTTCAGAATATTCATAGTGTGAGATCCTCCCTTGTTTTCCTATAATTTGGTGTTCTGGCTCACTGTTGATGAGACAAACAACAGAGCAAACATCTCGATTTGCTGCTAAAGGTCAGCACCTTTAAGACTGTAGACCCCCAAGATGATGTGACCACTGATCTCTGAACTGGATCAGTGATGGTGCAATAAAATGGAAAGCCACCACGATGCCAAATTTGTAACACTTCATAATCGAGATCCAATGATCATTAAATCTATATTCACTAAAACAATGAATAAATTAATGAAAAATTACTTTAATTGTGAAAGTAATTTTGCTTGTTTAATGCGATGTATTTCCTCTTGAAGCAGGTTGCTGTGGTGGGTTCACATGGGATTTCTACATTGTTGAGTGGCACCAAATTCTGCGCTGAAACGAACTGCATTGAAGTGAAGAGTCATCTGACAAAAATATGGAAATGAGCACAAATTTTGATGGTTGGTTCTAAAGGGTTCATGATGAGGACTCTGCAGGCTCAACTGAAAAGTGCAGTAAGCACAAAATTTGAGTCTAAAATTTTATTTATTTATTCATTTATTTTTGTCAAGTAAAAGTCTCAATGGTCTTTACCTCAGTCATTGCACAATTTTGCATAGTGTACCTTTAATATTCCATTGACACCTTGTTGCTTAATTGTTGTCTGGCATAATGTTCAGCACTCTCCATTTGCTCTTTATGTATTTATGTTCTGTTTTTCTTTGCAACAGCATGCTTCACCCACAGGCAAAATTGAATTCCTCTGTACACATTCCCATTACAAGAGGAGAATGTGAGATCTTATTTCAAGGTTTTAACACTTTGAGGCTGGTTGATATCTTTTGAAACTGATAGTTTTTCCGTGCACAGATCTCGCTGAACATGTGTCTTAACTCTGCCTGAATTCACTCTCCCACCTTGCAGAGAGGATCTGAGGAGCTGGGAAATGCTAGGAATGCTTAGCATCACCTTGTGAACGCTGTGCCTCCAAACCCCCACTCATCTCCGCAGCCCAAAGGTTATCTTGTGCTGGCCTCGTCTGCACACACAGTCTGGTTCTGAAGCATGTTTTTCACTGAACCGTCTCTTACACGCAAATCTGACCTGTAAATGGGAACATACTGGCTTTTATGGATTTGACCTTCCTATTATTTACTTTTGGCTTTTTTGCTCGCTGCAATATTGGCAGTCTTAGAACTAAACATATTCTGCTATTGGCATTATCATAGGTAGCTCTTGAAAAGATATCAGCTCTATTCATATTTTAAGAAGGTTCACTAGCAATCGTAATAAATTACCTAATTAAGTTTATTTCACTATATTATATGGGGCTGCCACAGAAAAGGATGAATCAAAAATAGCAAAACACAACAAAAACTTACACCTGTCATGATTTATTTCAGCTCAGAAGTCCATAGAAATAATCTGGACAAAGTAGAAAATTACAAAAAGTAGTATAAATAAATAAATAATCAGTCATGCATGAAGCTACAGTGAAGCTACAGTGATTGTTCACAATCTGAGTGGGTCCCAGTTTAGGAAAATTAGGAACGAAACAAGCAAAACAAAAAAACACCTTGAAAAAAAATGGATGAGTGCTCAAGCAAAAGAAACTGAATTTTCCCCCACAGGGAGTAGTGAAGACAGTCCATTTTTGCTGAGCTGACTCTGTGGCACCATATTGTCCAAATTGACAAGATGGAAATTCAGGAATCCAAGTTCAAGTGAATGCAGCGTTAGCCGCCTAGCAGCAGAGGATTGTGGCTGTCTACAAGGCAATGTATTACCATAAACGCGACATAATAATTGTCTGAAAGCACTGTTTGCAAACATTTTTTGAGTGGACAATCTCAAGACATGTTTGTGCTGTGAGTTTCTCATTGCAAAAAATGAGAATTTATCGAAAATGAGTGCCCTGTCAGATTGTGTTGAAGGATAGCAAGAAGCTGCAGCAGAGCGATGAGTTTCTCGCTCCTAAAGCTAGCAGTGAGGTGTGCTACAGTTATAAATGAAGGTAATCAACATTTTAATCCTGCCTTGGTTTTCAAACACCAAACCTAATTGTTACACTGATTTATTTATTGTGTGATTCCCTGTCAAAATATCATTTTAGTTTCATTTTAGGCTCTTGTGACCTTGAGATTGTAGTGTTCCCTTTGATTTTTGCATATTGTTTCCCTGTTCATTACATGACAAACATTTGACATTTGCAAATGTTTGAATGGGTAGAAAACAGCCACTAGGAAAACTTGTATACTTTGCAGAGCGTCAAAACTGCTCTGAACTCCAATGGAGCCTCAGTACTCCAGCCTTAGGGTGTGTCAAAATCCCCAGTGCTTTGTTGGGCTGAATATGACATAAAGGGAGTGATGATAAAATGAGAAAGCTGACGGTGAGCAGCTATACTTCACTTTCTCATGGCTGCTCCTCCAGTCGGCTCCACCTCGAGACATGTGGCCGCTGTGTGTGTTTGATATCAACTCCAGGACTGTCTCCTTTAGCACCTCTGCTCTGCTGTTAAACTACATTCCTCCCACCTCTGAAGCCCAAATATGTCCAGTCGCACTAACCTGTTACCATTAGGCCATTCATCAACGTTCAACTGTCCAAACAGCAGAGGTGTTAGGGAGACAGCGCGGCCAGGGTGCTTTGGAGGCTTTCCAGTGACCCTGACTGTACAGAGGGATTCCAGCAAGAGGACACGAGGTTTGCCGAAAAAAAGCCAGGCAGACTTCATTAGACTTGATTATGGTTGCAAATTGGCATTCTTCTCAGAGACTGTGAATAAAATATTGGACTCTGTGGCTTGTGTTGGACTAATAGTTACTTTGGGCGCCTCGTTACAAAGGCAAAGTTCAAAAGCATCAAAAGGTGATGACAGCCCGCACAGCAGCCAGTTAGGACACAGAGTCCTGACACCCTGAGCTTTAAAGCATTTTTTGTACCATGTCAGTTATCTCTTTTTAGCTTTCTTTTTGTACCATATCAACCTCATAATGTCCATTTTTTAGGCTCAAAGCCCCCAGATGCTGTTGCATAGGCTCCTTTTAGACTAGATGGTGCTTAAAGGCAATGAACTAAAACAATTGGCTGAAAATGGAAAATATCATTGCAAAATATGAAGTAGGAAGATATTACAAGTTTATTGATTCAGTCAGTAAAGATATCATCATTTTCAGAGATACTTTTTTTGAAGTTATCTTCACAGCACTGACATAAGACTGTCATAACTGTGCCATGACAGCTGTCATGAACATTAATGAATATGTATGTTAGTGTCATTCGGTCCATTATATCGGCTCCTCTGCAAAGCTGATATTGCCTTTGCTGATGTCAAGTTTTGTTGAAAAAGACAAGTATCAGTTACATTGGGAATGTGCGACCCAAATCTTGGGTAAGAGACAAGCATTCGTAGAATGGTTGGTTTCTGTTCAACGTGTGCCCTGTTTAGCACTGACAGGGTACAAACTTGTATCAGTGAAGATGCTGAAACTTAATTTGGGTCCAAATTTCCAAGCCCACTTCAACCAGTGCTGGAAAAACTTCTGTCCAAACCCAATCTGAACCTGAGAGATAAAGCCCATTTTTCTTAGCCCATGCCTGACTGAAGCCTGAAATCGGCATTAATTAATCCACTCGAAGACGATCTCACACTAAACGCCATCATAATCGTATGATATGTTTTGACAGATGAGGAGTCTCATTCATGAAATGTCAGGACATGGGACATGACTTTTCAGGAATCAAGGGACCACCATAGATAGGCTACTGTCTATAAGGATAAATATAGAGCTACCATAGCTTAATGTAAGGTATCAAATGAATCAACGATGGCTGAGAGAACTATACAAACCAGAGCAAAGTGTGCTGCTCTCTGGTTGTGCCAGCAAATAGTGAAAAAGGTCAATGGGCATGCCACTCAGCCTGGCCGCAACCTGAGGCGAGCAGTTAAGTCAGAAATTAAGCTCAAACACAACCAAACCCTGTTGAGCTCGGGCCTAAATGTCAAACTAACTGACGGTAAGAGCCACAGTGTTTAAAGAAAGTTCACAAAGAAGCATTTCATTCTTTGCTTTCCGGCATCTGAAGAAGCCAAATGGAGATACAAATAGGTCCAATTTTGTGTCATCATATGCTCAAAGGACAATATTCAATGGGAGTTTTGGGGACTGAAGAGAAACGCTTGGGTATATCCAAAGATCTCTCTAAACATCACAGGAAACTGGGCTACGAGCATGATTCTGACCAGTGTCGAGAGAAAATAAAGTTGGAAATAAACACAAAAAAGATCATTAGGCTTTGTGAAAGAGTCAGTTACCTTTTTCTGTCATTACTAAAATGGTTACTGTCTCCCTGACGTCGGCTTAAAAACAATCAATAAATAGAACTGGATCTAGCATCACTTCCTGTTTGCTCCCATTTGGGCTGGCTCTTGCTTCTTGTTGTGCATTGGAAAAGGGCCCAAAGCTCGGTGGGAAGTAAAGAATCTTTTCCCGTTTACATGACTAATTTAGACGGAGGGAGGGATGACGCTTTGACACGCAGGAGATGGCGATGGTTCCCTTCCCTGCTGCCCAAACTAAAGTGTCCTGCAACTCAGACAATGTGGACCTGATCCCCATGCCCAAACGGGGCCATCCAGTTGTGAGGAGGTTTTACTGGGGAGGGTGCGTTACTGGGCAGTGACCCAGTGGAGATCTGCGGCTTTATCCTCAGTGATAGCTTTCACACGCAGCTTGTGGGCCAAACCCACAAATAACAGCCAGGCGTTTTGTTTGCCGTCCTTCTCGGGCCTGTTTCAGATTACTCACTGGCTCTTTGAAGTTGGCTGATGGACAGGCAGGGTTTTCCCCTGCTTCTCTGCCAAAAAAAGATTGGGTCATCAACAGCTCTGCCACCCACCCGCATATCTTGAATGACCTCTGAATAAGAAGCGTGCTTACTTAGGGATTTGATCAGAGACCCATCGGGAAGCCATGACAAAGGGTCCATAGTGAGGCATTTCCTGATTTCACAGCAAAGTCTTGGATGAAACACAAGCCTCAGTGTGTTGCTTTTAGGAAAAAAAAACTGCTGTAACCCTTTACCATTGTGCCATCAAAGGCCACGACATAGGATTTGTAACATGCTATAAATACCTGGACATGGTTATTGACAACCCGCTGAGCTTTAACGAGGATACTGGGGCAGCAGCAGTTCGTTTTTCTGAGACATTTAAAGTTATTTCAATGTGATGGGTCTGTTTAATAAAATTATAAGGAGCAAAATATTCAGAAAAGAGCTGCAAGGAATGCTGCAGCTGGTCCCAGTCACAGCCCCCAGGCAGCAGGTACACACTGTCGAACGCCAAGTCAAATACAGCGAGCACTCCTTCATTCCATGTGCCACAAAAACGAAAAATGCCCGTCTATGATTTATTTACAGTTAATTATTGTTTTTTATACACCGGCCTGGGTGAAGACTCATTTCTGATTGGCTGTAGGGCGTATGTCCAAACCTTGTAATCAGAGCTTGCAATACACATGTAGTTTGGCTCAAGTTTAATCAGTGATCTGAGTTCATATGCCGGTCATAAAAGTTTTGAATCAACACATTTAACGATAACAACAAACTGAAACTAGAGTGTTATTTTAGCTGTTGGCAACCCCATTTTTAAAATACCGATTGCTTCAAAGCTATTGTGATTATTTGCCATTAATTAACATCGGTGTAATCTTAACACCAACACTGAGCTAGCCACGCCATTTCTGTGCAGATATGCGCCATATTTAGTCCATTTTTGGAAAATCCACAGTGTGTAGAGAGTTGCAGGTCAGGTTGAATAGCGTTAGTTAAATCAGCTGGTACAGTAGCACCTCTGTTGCTGGGATGTCTTGACTGTACAAAAATAGTGTACTAAAAACTATATTACCTCTATTGAACTGATTTTTATTTTTATGTAACTACATGATTGAATAATGCCTTTACAGCACTGCAGTTTGTTATTGCTTGTAATGTATTTGTATTTGTATTTGTATTTGTATTGAATGGGTATTTGTGAACAATCAATCAGCCATAATTTCCTTAAAGAAGAGATCCTTGCTACAAGTCCTCCAACCCATATGACGTTTTCGTTTTGTGCTTGTTGCCACCTTTGGTGTTAATTGTCATCACTTTGGCGTTCCTGCACGACACTTCCCACACATTACCTGTCAGTCAAACAGTGTGAGTGCGGCTGTGACATATTTTGGCTTGGAGTTTCTGTAAATGAAGTTTGGGTTTCTTTAGTTGCCAGTCTTTTCTTTCTTCAGCCATGGCAGCTATCACTGCTCATGATAACCACCCAGTTCTTCTTCTTCTGTTGATTCCAAACAAGCTGCAAACATAAAACTGATGACTTCCTGTGTGCAAAAAGATTTTCCCCTGCTGCCACACATTTAGAAGAAGAAATGATAAAGTTTATATGAACTGGCTGTAGGCTGAATCACTAGTGTGTTATATCAGTTGATGAGTTGTAAATTTGACTTTTATTAAGGGGAATTCATGTCAGCTATAAGCCATTAATGACGCTGATGTTTTCCTTCAATAAAAACAACATCATGGTATACTGTGTGTAGCCCCAGTGCTAGCTGGACATCAAGGGTGGCAGACATGTATCCTGAACCTGCCGCCCTCAGTCACTGAGAGTTTTCACTGGGACGTTCCTAGGCTGTCATGGCCCATTGAGCAATAAAAAGCCTGTAACCAAATCCAGAGGCTAATCCTGCCTGGACAATCGCTGGCAGGGCTTTGGTCTCCACAGCGCTGAATCCCTGCAGACTGTCCCCATGCAAGCCATGCTCCCATGTCAGGAGGCCACATCAGCCGGCACGGGCTCGTCAAACCACAGGACGCTGCTGAAATGATGTGGGGAGACTGAAATGCAAGCGAATGTGCATGCCGGAATTTAGGCCTGTCACTCATATTTCATTGATACTGCGGTCATGGTGTTCATTACAGTGTTTATGAGGGGGCTGATGAATATCTCACATGGAGTGAGGCACAAACACCATGAAGCTGAGATATAATAAGAAGGAGGGAGTAAGATAAGCCCAAATGAGTCTAATCTCACTCCCAAATAATGAGAAGTGAGAAATAATGAAAAGCTACTTTCTCTGTTTAGGTGTAAGGATTCATTCATCGCATGCATTGGTGATAAGTTGTACTGATTCAGCTGCATCAATCTGCTAAGAGAAATGAATAGATTGAATGACTTCATCCTGATTCAATGTGAAATGCCTGGAGTCAAATCACTTTTGATTCTTAAAGGTGTAGTTTGCATTTAAGGACATGAAGTTGTATGAAATCCTCCCTGGCAGTGTGGAGCATGAAAAGGGATTTTTTTTTTTTTTTTAACTTAAAGTGTCCCCGGGGCAAAGTTCTGGCCTCCTGAAGTTTTTGGCTTCTTGCTGGTTTGCTGGAGTCACTAAAATAAAAAGTTTTGCTTCTCTTCTGCATTCTGAATAGTGATAAATTTCTGTCACAAAACCAACTCCGGGAAAATCACTTCACAATCACTTGGCACCATTTCATATCAATAGATAAGAGCAGGATAGGCCCGTATTGACACTGTGTTTTTTTCTGACAGAAGAGAGAAGTGCTTGCAAGGCCTTGCAGAGAGTCTCAATCCAGAGTCTCATCAGAAACAGCATGTTTTTTTTTTTTTTTTTTATTAGGTGTGAGTTTTGTTTCTATGACAACAATATCTGGACATATCACCACTCTCAGAGCGGTCTCATAAAAACTGTGGGATGCTCTGAAGTAACACGCAATATGTTTGACCTACAATGCTGACAACAGAAACTCTTGACTATGTTTTCCGTTGGTCATCCTTACTCGCCTATAGCAACTACAATTTCCTACTGAAGCAGACAATAATAATAATAATGGTCATCATATAACCTTATATTATGTAGAAGCTTCACTAATCTGATGATCCTATGTGATAAGCTGATTATACCAATACCGATTCCCGACAACCACTTCAACCAAACTGTAACGCTGGTTACCTTCTAACCAGGCAGTACGCCATCTTATTAGCTAGTAGCTGGTTTTCTTACCTGGGGGGCTTCGACACATGCTGTTTCCTCTGTCCTGACCGTGTGGGGACATAATCCTCTTTGCTGAAATGTGCACTACACATGCAAAGCTTTTTACTCCTTGCCATGTAGGTCCTTGCCATGTTGCCACATAATGCAAAGGCCTTATGTATTTCACCGGCAGGTTTTTGTCACTACAGCCAGGCAAATCACATGTCAGCACCATTTTTGTTTTTCTTTTCTTACAATAAACTTCTCTCTCTATGTCTCACTCTCTCAGGTCACGGCGGTCACCATCCAAACACGTTTGCTTTGAAACAGCTGATAGAACGGGTACAGCACTGATACTGATGGAGCGAAAATGGTGCAAAGTGATTATGAAGACTTTTTTCCCCAGAGTTGGTTTTATGATGGAAGTTTATTACTATTTAGAATGCATGTTGTTTTGAGCGGCAAAACTTTTTATTTTTGTGACCCCAGCAAACTAGCCGGAAGTACCTATCTCAATACTTCAGGAGGCCAGAACTTTTCCCAGTCATCCAACACACATCTTAAGAAAAAAAAAATCCCTTTTCATGCACTACACTGCCGGGGAGGATTCCATACAACTTCATTTCCAAAAATGCGAACTATCCCTTTAAAAAACAAATCACCCAATGTGCTGATCTCACAGAATACTATGAATACTATGAAATGCAACTTTTCCCCCTGTAATATAATAATTATGTATTCTGGTGTTGTAATTATGTTTCACATTTCAGAGGGGCCATTACTGATATACACTGAGTCGAACTGAGTTGTAAAATGAAATCAAATCACTAGCTGAATTGAAATCTATCAGAGATACACAGCCCTAGTACTTGATCATGTTCTGTTGTGATGAATAAAGATGGATTTCAAGCCCAAATTGACTGATTGACTGATCTTTTTATTTGCATGTCATGCACTTTTAAAGTGCCAAAATCCTAGATGCCAGCTCCATCAGGCAGGAGGTAAACTTTAGGCAGGAAAGTCACGCAGCAGCCTCCCTTCACACGCAGTGTAATACACGGGAAACTCCACCCACGGCTGGGTGTCATATACAGAGTCCAAACGTGTCAAAGGGGCAAAACAACTCGGACACAAGGGCTGGGAGGCAGCTGGACGTGTTGGACTGCGTGTGCGCTCTCTTTCTACAAGGCGAAATCTCCAGGAAAGAGGGGAAAATGTCTTATACTTGAGGCTCATACATTGCATGCAGTTTGCTGCGTTTAAAAAAAAACTGACAACGATGCCTTGCGGGCTCCGAAGCGGCGCATCAACACGATTTTAACCGGAGCAGAGTTGTGCGTAAAAGTTCATCTTTAGTCGGAGACTATGCGCAGCTTCTCGGAGCCGTGCGTTCCCGGCGAGGCACCGCAGCCTTTCCCAGCGAGGGGGGTGGGGGACGTGACTCTTCACGGGACCCTCCTGGCCGGACCCTCGCTGTTCCCAGCCATCGCGTTAACGTCCCGTGGATCAAACCCCGGTTTGGATTCCGGCTTGGCGCCGGTTATCCGTTCGTCGCCACCGGAACAGTGCGCGACTCTCTGCAGGCCTTCACAGATCTCGGGCAGGGGGGAAGAGGAGGAGGATGACCCTAAAGTTCATCTGGAAGCCAGGGAGCTGTGGAGACGATTCCATAAATGCGGCACGGAAATGGTCATTACAAAATCCGGGAGGTAATATATCACTTGATGTTTGAATGCTTTCATGCCACCGAGAAAGATTCTGTGTCTTTCTCTGTTACGCTACCACAAACAAAAAAAGAAAAAACAAAAACAAATAAGAAAACTCCATCTTAATAACTTATATAGTCTCATATTCGGTGTTAAAGGTGCACAATGCAGTGCAAAATTGGGTTTAAAATTAAGGGTTGACTTCAAGGATCATTTAAATGCGGATTAGTGCAAGTATGTAACTTATCTGTGCGTTGATGAGAAGCATCATGTCAGACAATTAAAGTTTGTGCTTATGTCATGTTTTGATCAATCTAATAAGATCTTATCTCTAATATGTTTTCTTAAAACAAGTGAAAAATGTGCTAATGGGACGAGGTAATAATAAATTAACTTGACAGAATTTTCTTGAAGTAAGTGTCATGCTGGCTGATCTCCCCTATTCTATTTCTGTTTACTTTTTTAATTTATCCTTCCTTTCCAAGGGAAAAAAGAGCAATAACGCTTTGGATATAAGTGGGATTATTTAGACACGATTTTAAGACTAAATATGAAACCAAATGACTTATCAAACTGGATATTTTTGTCTGTCCTTCGTGCAGGCGCATGTTTCCGCCGTTCAAAGCCAGGTGTAGCGGGCTGGACAAAAAGGCCAAATACATTCTGCTTATGGATATCGTGGCGGCGGATGACTGCAGGTACAAGTTCCACAACTCCCGCTGGATGGTGGCGGGCAAGGCCGACCCGGAGATGCCCAAGCGCATGTACATCCACCCGGACAGCCCGGCCACCGGGGAGCAGTGGATGTCCAAAGTGGTCAACTTCCACAAACTCAAACTGACCAACAACATATCCGATAAGCACGGATTTGTAAGCTTCGTTTTTCGCACTTTCCCTAATGAAATCCCTCACGTTTGTGTTACTTGGTAGTGAGTTTGTATAGGCACCTTTATGGTGTTTGTTTTTACCATCTATGATATTTGTGTAATATTCCTACTATGTCTGTGCGTTTATAATAGTTGTATGGTATGGTGTGGTTTATTTCTGCTGTGGTATCCCTATATTATTACTATAATCGTCGTATACAAAAATAGATAGTGTATAGTTTTTGCATGATATTTGTATAGTAGGCCTATGATTAAAATTGACCATAAGCTTGTTATAGTTATTCGATTCGTTCAGCCATATTCTTTATATAAACATACATTTTATAAATTTCCACAGTTTTAGCAAATAGGCTGTCTACATTTTCCACTCTGTTTTTTTTTTTTTTTATAGTAAATATTAAGTCTAAAGGGCCAGTCTAATCGATTTTCAAACGTGAAACCTATGAAATACTATTTATTTATTTATTTCTGTTTGCAGACAATTCTCAACTCGATGCACAAATACCAGCCAAGATTTCATGTCGTCAAGGCAAATGATATCCTGAAGCTGCCTTACAGCACTTTTAGGACCTATGTGTTCTCTGAGACAGAGTTCATTGCGGTAACAGCTTACCAGAATGACAAGGTAAGAGCTTCGTTTCTTCAAACTCTCTGTAGACATAACATAATCATGTGTTTTTCGTTATAATTTAATATATTTAACACACATATTTCCGGAGGCCAAAGATGGCATTTATGATTGATTTCGAGGGAAGATTATATCTCGGAGCTGCTTTTTATTTTACATGTCTATTGTTGTGTTCATTTTCAGATCACACAGCTGAAAATAGACAACAATCCTTTTGCCAAGGGATTTCGAGACACAGGCAATGGGAGAAGAGAAAAGAGGTGGGTTTACCGGTTAAAGGGCTGTTTCACCTTCATGAGCACTGTCCTTTGGTCAGTGGAAAGAAAAAAAAATCCTGAGAATTTATTGAAAAAGTCGGGCACGTGACTCCAAAAGAAGCCAGTAATGCGAAATAGAAATTCTCATTATCCAGATGGCATGACACTCCTATAAGAAACTCTGAATATCACAGCCACCGGGCAAGAGCATTTCTGCTCAAGAAATAACCTTGAATTTGGGATGAAGTGGCCTTTTAAAATCATGTCATTTTATATATGTTTTTAATTTAGCTGAACTAAGCAGAAAAGCAAAACTAATTCCTTTCAAAGCGCAGACCATTCCATTCATCTTCTGGAAAGTGAAAAGAGAACACACAGATAGCCTATTTTTCAAACAGAAAATGCTGTGCTATATCCAAAAATGTTTTGTACTGATATGTCGTGGAAATATTGTAGCACTGAATGCTTTCAAATGCTGTTCACTGACCGGTATCTGTTCACTTTCAATGTGTAATTTATCAGTCAAGTAGTCAGTCAGATTTATATCACTTTCTCTTCCTTTATGATATTAGGAAACTACAAAATACACCACAAAGGTCAAAAGAGATGCGGATGAATGAAATGAAAACTGATCCTGAGAGGGATTTATCACTAGAATATTCAGACAACTCGAAGTCTTCAGGTACAAATTTGATCTATCTATCTCTCTCTCTATCTATCTATCTATCTATCTATTGGTTTGTTGCTTTCACCTATTTCTATTACGCTCAACATTTATTTTCCCATAGCCTTCTGGTTATATTTATTTTGTTTGAGTAAAAAATAAAAATAAAAAAATAAACCTAACTTTTCCATTCGTCTTGTTTATGCAAGATGCTCACGAAAGTGACAGCGACCCAGACTGCAACGACGAGCATCGTGGGCCAGAAGTGCAAAAACCTCCCAAAGAGACCAATAATGTGCCAAACGTTGCCACTGTGCACGCGCCGGAGGGGACGGCAAAGTCCCCACATGAGAGCCAAAAAGACAGTGATCCCGGACAGAGCCATGGCAGCGGTAACATAACCGATGGCGCGGGTTGCTGCGCACCTAAAGAGCCGGAGCCGGCCGGACGCTGTGTGGACAGTGAACAACTACGCAAATTACGCAGCGGTTTTACGCACAGCTATTTTTATCCACCGGATTTAACCAGACATCTGCACGATCTGAGCATCGTCAACAACCTTTTTCACCCGACTCAGGTGAACATAGGAGGGACCTTGTACAGTTACGCGGCCTTTGACAGCGCACTGCCGTGTGGAGTGAGAGTGGCACCAGCTGTCAGGACTCCAGGCAGCCCGGCCTTCCCCGTCAACCTTCAGCACCACGCACTGGCGCAGGTACACAGCGCAGCAGCAGGCCGGCCTGCGGCCTGTCGGATTACATGAAGTCTGTGAAGAAAACAATCAAATTTATAGCCACAGACAGTCCTGACCTCAGGATGCAAAAATTGCCACCAAAGAATACACAATTTTAGGCGTAAAAGTTAATTTAAATCGTAATAAACACACATAACCGCAGTTTAAAAGGCTAACAGAAACTCACCACTCAAGTTTACCTAAGAACTATTTTTCTTGGCGGATCGATAATAATAAATTGTAGTCTTAAACATAATCTTGAACAGCTGCATTCTTTTTTCTCCAGTGGTGTTTTGCAATTGTTTTACAAAAGCAAGAATTATTCAAGAGTGCAGTTTAGGCTATAATAATTAAAGAACAGCTAATTCAGTGAGCGTTTAAATCATTATTATTCGTTAGAAAATATTTTTCTTCCGCCACAACAAAATAGCCTAGTTTTCGAACAGTAAGTCCTGCTAGTCTTGGGTAAACCTGTACTGCATTAATATGTATCACTCTGCCAAACAACATACAGTGGCATGTATAGCCTACGGGCCTAAACTGTCACTGTTCTCTACTATAAAACAACTTCTCATTTGTTTTCTCGTCTGTTCTGGTCAACAGGACCTCGTGGGGTTTTCTCACTTGGGAGGCTTTTTCTTCTACCCGTTCTCCAGTTTGTCTCCAGCACCAGTGTCAGCCCAGTACCTTCCACCCATACGAGCCAGGCTGGATTTTAGAGCCTATCCAAGCGCCCAGAGCCAGGACTACGGCGTGGCCTCCCCGCTCTTCTCCTCTCCTCTATTTGGCGACGCCAGCGCCGGTGGGCTCAAATATCACTCTCAAACAGACCGCAAAGACTTGGTAGATGCACCCGGGACGATGCAACAGGTCACAGACTCCAAAGAAGAGGAAAACTCTCGAACAAACACAAAAGAGCCTATCTGAAAATACAGACTACAGAGTTACTGTAGTAAAAATATCTGTGCATGTAGCCTGTCCGCTCTCCGCCATAACTCCCATGCTGTCCCCCCTTGTTTGGAGAGAAACCCGTTAAAAACCTGGTTTTAAGGTGCCGAGTTTATTTCCTGCGATAGCCTATTTGCTCTATCCTGCAAGAATAAGAAATGAACAAAAAAGACAAACTGGAATTCCACTGAAGTGGTGCCGAAATGAAGAGATGCTCTCAACAATTTGGAAAATGTCTTAAGTTGTGTTTCACAGGCATGTTGCGAATCACTGTCAGCAGTAACTCAGATTTCTATATTGAGTTTGGCGTGAGGGGGTCTCTCCACTCAACACAACATCGGCGTCTGGAAATCGGTAAAAATCGCACGTGATTACAAGCTGTT